>DWNE01007227.1:0-12406 GCA_018249875.1 Cecropterus toxeus | reverse complement strand
CCTTATAAGATGTAACAAAATAAAACTTTATTCAATTATTTACAATAGATATATTTAATAAAGTTTTACTTACGAAATACTTAGTTCTACTTTATATATTTTGTAGAGTTATCATAAATATTTTTTGAAAAAAATCTTTCCTTCAGATCCCCCTGTTTATCGAAGACCTGCTCAGCAAGTCAGTCGAGGTATTTGAATATGTAACCTCTTACCTTAACCCTTAATTTTTTTTAAGTACATAAATTTAATACCATAACATACCATTTTAATAAATTTTATTAGGCTTACTAGACATGATAAGTTTGTAAGCGTCGCACAATTTTGTAAGTGTTTAATAAATGCGTTTTTGTAACAGCGCCACCTACGATAAAATGCGTGGATGTTGGACGATCCTGGTCTGATGGAGACACGTGGAAACGAGACAACTGTACTCTTTGCCAGTGTTTTACTGGACGCGTCAACTGCTCTGTGTTACCCATGTGTCTAACAAGTAAGTACATGGTACTATGAGTGGTACATACAAATGAAGACATTTTTTTATCGTGAAATACATGTAAGTACATTCATCATTGGTGTCAATGTTTACCATCTTCCAGCCGTATCAACCAACTTTACATAGGTACATACATGCGTACATGCACCTTAGTGCACGGTACTTTCATTTTCTGAAGCTTTGTTATATTATACTCGGTAAACGAAAATTTTATAAATAAATTTTATAAATTTTATAAATAACAGTTTAAATAATGCAGTTGTACGTCTGATACATTTGGAAAAATGCTACAACATATTTATTGTTAAAAATAGCTATTTAAAATAAAGAATAAAAAACAATTCCAATGCAAAGCCAAGAAAGAAAATGTTAGTAAGTACTAAAAAGTAAAATGTCAAAACAAAGCTTTTATAGACTAATCTAACGGTAAAGCTCAGGATATGATAAGGATAAGATTATTTTATATACATATAGATTTTTAAAGTATTTTCTTTATAAATAGATCCAAGCACTGGTCGACCATACACCGCAGGAGCGCAACCGACTCCAGTTAGGGGTGTCCAAGGCCCCCCAGGGGACGATGGCCCATCAGGACCACCTGGGATTCCGGGGGTCAACGGCGTACCGGGAGCACCGGGCATGCCTGGTCCTGTTGGACCAATGCCGGATGTAAGAATATAATTATTAATTAATATTGTTAATCATTTATTTATTGCACTCGCGCTTAAAGTAGAGTTATATTATTTAACTTATTGTTCTCATAGACTTTTTTCAATTCGATTTTAATATTTTTTAAACTGTGATTGAGAAGTATTTAAAATATTTTTAAAATAACGCTAAACATTTCTAATATCGTAACAAAGTGATCATGGAAACCTTCAACGATGAGATGAAATAAATGCTTATGTTTTCATACTACTTTCTTGGTCATACTATTAAAATAGCTGCTACTGCTGATAAATAAAAATAATATAATCTCAATACGTGTAAGTGTACGATAAAAAAAAAACAATATTTTTCGTTCCATAGAATGTAATTTGTTAACTGCATATCATAGACCTGTACGTAGAATAATTTATTTCAAAGATAATTAATAAATTCTAGGTAAACGCGTATCTGGCTCAACTGGCTGCGACAGCTGGCGGTGATAAAGGCCCGGCTTTCGACCCTTACCATTATATGCAAGCGTCTGTCGGAGCCCCAGGCATTAGAGGGATTCCAGGTAAAGTAGAACATTTGCATTTAAGAGATATCATGTATTTTAAATGGTGCTATTGAGTGAAATAAGATTCTTATCAATCTTATGTTTTAGTTTGTGAGCATGTATGTATGTTTGTTACTCTTTCAAGTAAAAAGTACTTGTCGGATTGTGTTGAAATTTGGTACATGGAGTTTATGACCTCGAGGACCTCATAGGATACTTATTACCTTAATAAATGTGACCCCAGCGAACAGAGCCACCGGAATAAGCGAGTTGAATATAAATTTCATAAAGTTCTTGATATTCCTATTGAAATTGAATGAATTTTAGGACCGCAAGGCCCGCCGGGACCACAAGGTTTCCAAGGACCGCGAGGCGAGCCCGGTGAACCAGGTCTTCCAGGACCTCTTGGACCACCAGGGGAAAGAGGACCACAAGGATTACCGGGAAAAGATGTAAAGTTCTTTTTTTACCTCTTTTCATATAAAAAATCTATTTGTAATTTATGTTATTTTTTAAAAAGTAGCGAATGAAAACTTTACCAAGTTGAAGCAATCTTTAGGGTGATGAAAAAATTATGCTTTTAAAAATCTCATGTTTATTTTATGTTTATAAAATAGTCATAATAAAATCCTCCGCTTAATGAAGCGGAGTATATGCACTGGCATTTACTTGGTACTACTTTAGAATTTAATTACATTGTGAAACATCTGAAATATTTAAGAAGTGAAATTACGTGATAGTAATCAGATTTTTTTAATTAGGGTGCTCCAGGTGAAGACGGTGAACCGGGTCCAGCGGGTGCAGTTGGTCAACCAGGTCCTAGAGGAACACCTGGTATTCCTGGAATCCAGGGGTTGAAAGGTCATCGAGGTTTCGATGGGAAGGACGGTGCTAAAGGCGAACAAGGCTTCCCGGGTGAAAAGGGACCAACTGGCCTACCTGGACCTATGGGACCTGCAGGACTTATCGTAAGTATGCTAATTTAAAGATAGATTTAAATATATATAGTCGATGTGTAATTACCAAACAAAATAATAAAAAGATAAATTAAATTACATATACTAAAATAATATTTGAAAGTGGAAACTTTACTGATGAACGAATTACCTATTTGTATAATAACTTATTATTAAGACCATTGTTTGTATCCCTAGCAAAATAAAATAAATAAAAAGACATAAATATTTTTTTTTGTTTTTACAGGGGCCTCTTGGACCTAGAGGAGAGCGAGGCCGTGAAGGTCCTCCTGGGCCACCAGGAATACGGGGAGTGGATGGAGTTCCTGGACCACCAGGATTAATGGTTTGTAAAAATTTCTGAAAATTTATTGAATTTTGTGTTGTTTGCCCAACTCCATGCGAATTATATATGAACCAAAGATATTGTATATCAAATAAAATTTTATTTATTACAGGGAAATGTTGGTAAGACAGGTGCCCCTGGATTCCCTGGATCCCCAGGTATAAAGGGCGAACAAGGAGGGCAAGGACCTAAAGGCAGTCAGGGTATGCAAGGACCAAGAGGTGAGGCTGGTCGACCGGGTCAGCCAGGGGAAGTAGGGGCACCCGGGTTAGCAGGTCGAGATGGTATTCCCGGGGAAAAAGGAGTTGCTGGCCAACCAGGTGCTGCTGGACCTCAGGGTTTTCCGGGACCTAGAGGTACACCTGGTGTCGCTGGAGACCCTGGGCTACCTGGAATCAAGGGAATGCCTGTAAGATTTTTTTCTTTTCTTTGGATATTAATACGCTAAGGGTAAATTTGTTTTAGGTTTTTAACAGTATTAGCTAAGCTTTTTCTTGTAATATGGCCAATATTTTTATTTATCTAGAATTCAGAATGACAGGGAATTAAATAAACATTTTCTTTAAATAATAAACGTTCTAAAGTAAAAACTAATTAATAAAAATACATAACTATGATCATTTTTTAAAATAAATTTTTTAGCTGTGGGGAATTAGATTTACTTAAAACTTAATGACTATTATCTAGGATGTCGTGACTTTGTTTTAGGGACATCCCGGTGAAAGAGGCCTTAAAGGTGATGCAGGAATCAGAGGTGAGACAGGCGCTCCAGGACCAAGAGGACTGCCTGGATCTGTTGGTCCAGAGGGCAAACGTGGTAAACGAGGATTAAGAGGACCTGCTGGCAATGTAGGCCCTCAAGGCGAAAGAGGATTGCAAGGAATCAGGGGCATGCCTGGTGCGGATGGACTCATGGGTCCAAAAGGACAACCTGGTGAAAGAGGAGGTGTTGGACTACCCGGCCCTAAAGGAAGTTACGGGGACCCTGGTAGACCTGGTCCACAAGGGTTGCCTGGACAAAGAGGTATTGTAGGAAGACCAGGTATTATGGGTAAATCTGGCCCGCCCGGCGAAAGAGGTATACCCGGAGCAGATGGTAGACCTGGCGAGCAAGGACCTCAAGGTTTACAAGGGACACCTGGACTAATGGGTAGTCCAGGGGAAAGAGGATTACAGGTACCCATTTTGTACTTCTTTATGTAGGTCAGTTAATATTTCTCTGACGGGAATCTACAGTAGTATCTATCGTATCAGTAGCGTTAAGTTAATGTCTTGAAAATTAAATAAAACCATAAAATAATTTGTCGCAATGTAATACTAAAATGTGACGTCATATTGTCTATGTTGAAAAATGCTTTTAGGGAGAACCGGGTAAAGACGGAGAAGTTGGGCAGCCTGGTCCAACTGGACCGAAAGGGGATGCCGGTAGAGATGGTAGTCCTGGAATCCAAGGAGCACAGGGCTCCGTTGGTCCTGCTGGCGAAAGAGGGCCTCAAGGCCCACCTGGACCGACTGGTTTTCCTGTAAGTACTGTAAAAATGACAATTATATACATATGTAAAGTATTAATAAAAACATGATGTTTTCCATCTGATGATGTTTTTCATGTAATAAATATAATCCATTAATTACTTCTAAGAGCATTGTTGAGGGTTACATCACTTTTGCACTGATAGCCTCAATTGTGAAGGAGCTTGTATTAGGAATGTGTCTTCCGATAAAGTTTTGCACAGAGTTATAATATTATTAAATAATATCTGTTTCTAGGGTATGCCAGGAGCAGCCGGACTACCTGGTTCCCAGGGTAAAGAAGGTGAACCAGGCTTGACTGGCCCAGCCGGTCCGCCAGGTCCATCAGGACCTCGAGGTGAAAGAGGATTTACAGGTGAACGTGGGATACAAGGACTAGCAGGAATACCTGGAGAGAAAGGGGAAGCTGGTGCTCAAGGAGCTGATGGACCACCGGTAAGACCTCACTGAACTACCTAAAATAAAATCTAAGATAAGATCTTATACACTGTCCAAATTTTAATTCACCGTACAAGATGTTTATCTTTAAAGCAGAATAGGTACTGTAGTGAAAAAAATAAAAGCATTTTTTTTACATTGTAATTTGTAACTATAAGAATTAAGCTTATGTCTTATGTGTATACAAGTGATTAATAGGCATCACCAGTTTAAATTATACTTAAGGATGATTGCTTATAATAAAACAAACTACTGAATGAGGTTTCTAGGATGTAAATCAAAAAATCTTATCTATAGACTTTTTGCTGGTAATTAATTTAAAATTCATATTGAACGGACTTAAAAACAAATTTGTTAAATGTGTAATTAAATTATAGGGTCCGGAAGGTCCTAGAGGCAGCAAAGGTCATCCTGGTCCACTCGGTGCTATGGGTTTACCTGGACCGCGTGGTGTATCTGGATTACCTGGAGAAAAAGGTGAAAGAGGTGCTTCTGGGCCCCAGGGCAATGACGGAGCACCAGGTAAAAAATCAGTTTTATCCTATCTCATATGGTTTATATTTAACAAATGAATATTAATGATAAAAATTTGAAGTAAACATATACATAATTATATATTCAACGTATGAATCACATTAATAAAATTCATTTAAAGTTTACTTCTTACTTCTCACAAAACTTTAAGAAATAAGAACAAAACTAAATTATTATTTTCTTATTAGGTACCTGATTTAGCAATAATCAGGAATATATTATAGTAAAAAAAAAGTTAAGGTCAACTTTTAGTATAAAACATATAAAAAAATACAGTCGAATTGAGAACCTCCTCGATTTTTGAAGTCGGTGAAAAATGAATTGCTTCTTCCAGGTCATCAAGGTGAACAAGGTCCACAAGGCCCGGTAGGACCAACAGGTCCTCCAGGTGAGCCAGCGGAGAGAGGAGAACCTGGCATACCCGGGGTACCTGGAGAAGCAGGTGCCCCAGGGTCTACTGGAGAGCGTGGTCAGCCAGGCCTTCAAGGAGCCCCTGGTCTTCCAGGGCCACCTGGTTTGGCTGGCATGCCTGGACTGAAGGGAGATAGAGGATACATTGGAGCAAAAGGACAGCAGGGATCACCTGGAAGCCCAGGTATAATTGAACTGTCACATAATTTTTTACATAAATATAATTCAGATAGAAGAATGGACGAAATCGTAATGAACCTATAGTAGGTTCACTAAAAATTGTAGTGGCATCTAGTTGTATGTATCTTTCTGTAATGGTAGGTAGAGTATTAGACTATGATGACAATTTTCTTCTAAGTACTCTAACCTATTTTTTTGCAGAGGTACTCATGCTCAATAACACAGCAATGATAAGTTAATGTAACTAATTTAAATATCTGGTTTAATATTTCAGGCAAAACTGGTGAGATGGGACTGCGCGGCTTGACTGGTGTTGCCGGCGCCAAGGGAGCTCGAGGCGAACAAGGCGCTAAAGGTGATATTGGACACGCTGGCCTACCAGGAAGACCTGGAGAGTTGGGACCACCAGTATGTTAAATTTAGATCATCAGTTATTTTCAGTTAAGCAACTATTACACTGTAAGAAATCCTAAATTTGTCAGTCAAAATAATTATTATATTTGGCAAACGCCTACAATATCTTAAAAAAACTTATTTACTAACATGGATCATTTATTAATTATATGTTATTTATTGCTGCTTTATAGTAATTGAATATTTTGTAAATTAGAAAGAACACAATAGAAAATTTGTGAGCTCTAATATAAGTAGCTTTCTTTCATTTTTACTTCCATTTGCATTAAAAAAAAATGCGATGATTAATTTTATTTTTCAAATGTTTCAGGGGCCTCAAGGTAGTCCAGGAACAGCAGGAGCACCAGGTATCCATGGCGCTAAAGGGGCAACTGGTGATACCGGTAGACCTGGTGCGCCCGGTCCTCAAGGTCTTACTGGGTCACCTGGACCAGAAGGAGCCAAAGGCGAAAGGGGCAGTGAGGGTGAAGTTGGACCCCAAGGAGTTGCTGGTCCACCTGGACCCGCTGGGGAAAGAGGGCCAAGTGGAATGCCGGGTTTGGTAGGACCATCTGGGCCACAGGGACCTCGGGGACAACAGGTAATTAAAATTCATAATTTAATTGATAATAATCATCATAAGTATATTTAAAAACAAAATTGCTAAATAGTAACAACGTGGCTTTGGTGATATAGAACAATGTATAGTTTTCTATGAGATAAATTCTATGTTATATATGAATACATACAAACATACATTTCCAATACTATGCCGTTCTTTTATAGAAACTCTCGTACTAATATATACAAACAACGACAACAAATATGCAAAATATTTATGTACATGTCAAAAAAATGTTGCCTTTAGTTTATTCTATATTGATAATAAAGTGTTCTATATTGAGAAATAAATATTTGCTTAGCATTAAAAGAAATATAAATGTTTTAAGGGTGAGAGCGGAACTCCTGGGAAACCTGGTGCCGATGGGGCCCCAGGACCGATAGGAAGTCCAGGGTTGCAGGGCCCCCCTGGACCGATGGGAGAGCCGGGACCTGAGGGCCGACCGGGGAAGCTTGGACAACCTGGTATACCTGGACGACAGGGTGACAAGGGACCTATTGGACAGCCAGGAGTTTCAGGACCCTCAGGGCCACCTGGATTACAAGTAATTTTTAATGTCTTTTTTATTTTCCAGATTAAGTCGTCTGATGAATAATAATAGTATCTAGAGTTAAGGAGAGAGGAGAGGGAGACTTAGAATTTAGCCATAGAATAAGGAAATAAAAAAATATTTTTTAGTCGTCCTCATGATATCTAAATTATTTATAATTGTTTAAAAGGTTATATGTTTGTATTGGTTTATAATATATGTATATCTTATGTATAATTTTCATAACCCGCTGATCATCTCATATCATTTTATGAATAAAAATATAATGTAACGTAATTATAACGTAAGTTACTCTTACTAGGGCCCGCCAGGATCAGCGGGACCACCTGGACCGGTTGGCGAAAGAGGCCCCAGAGGAGAGTCCGGACCTCCCGGAGTGGATGGACCTCAAGGACCTTCTGGAAAGCAAGGACCCCCCGGATTAGATGGTGCGAAAGGAGAACGTGGTGAATCAGGAGCTGATGGAGCTAAAGGTCACGCTGGGTTGCCAGGTTTACCTGGTATGATCGGCGCTCCTGGTCGGTTAGGAGAAAGAGGCCTGCCTGGCCCCATGGGACCCCCGGGCAAAGATGGAGATGCTGGTCCAAGAGGTAATTTATCAATTCACAGACAAATATTTTATTGAAAAACATTTTTTACATAACCCGTGTAAATAAACTTTAATGTACCCACTTTAATTTACATCCGTAAATAACATGGCTTTTAACGTAAAATGTTTAATGACATAATTATTTCAAGCTTGATCGTCTTATTTTTCAAGGTACGCCTGGCCGAGACGGAAGTCCTGGTCCGCAAGGTCCAATGGGCCCGCCCGGTGGTCGAGGACCTCCAGGCGATGCCGGCAGGCATGGTACTCCTGGTCCTGCGGGACCACCTGGACCTCCGGGACCGCCGGGAGAAGGCCTCGCGTATGACGCTGCTGCTATCGCTGCTATGTTACAACAAGGTTAGATAAGAAACATCAGATGGGTTTAGTATATATGGTATTTACTGCCTTTGTCCCCATGTTCTTGCTTAGTTATTATTGTTGGGGAAAGACACATGCGAAGAGCTTATAATTTGACGCTCTAGATTATGCATGTGGTCTAATGGCCAATGCGAATACAGGAATCTTAAATCTTTTAAACTTTAAGCCCCAATCGGAAGGATCCTAACAGGTCACCTTGACAAGTTCTGCAACTTAATATAACGGTTATTTTGGACATTGAAATATCAGAACTTATTTTTAAATTTGACCAACATAAAATTTATAAACCTGCACCAATTAGTTCTCTTGAAAAATAATTGAAATGTAAAGGAATCGATTAACAACATTATGCTTATTTTTGTCACAGCAGCAATCACCGTAAAAAATTGTGAGCAAATATTGTGTAAACAATTCTTAATTCTATTTTAGGTTCAGTGAAAGGTCCCGATCCTATGGGCGATGACCCGAGCATAATGCCACCAAGGTTCTTTAAAGAAGACATGTCGGCTGCCGAACGAAAGGAAATAGTGATGAAGGCGTATGAACGACTCAAAGTGTCTCTGGACAAGTTCCTCAAGCCAGACGGCTCCAAGGAAGCTCCAGCAAAGACTTGTGGGGATATTCAGTATCATCATCCAGATTTTACAAGCGGTACGTTGGTAGAACACACAGCATTGAATAATGTTGGCATTGAAATTATAGGCCTTTTCATAATCTCTTGAAAATTTTGCTGTGACCACATTAATTTACTAACCACGTTATTTACAGACAAGTCCTTTCACTAATGTAACACGCTCTTGGTGTCATCATATAAAAATTGTTAATCTTACCACAAATTCTTGTATTTCTTTAAAATTTGAAATGTTTTTATATTACTGTTCACACGAAATACTGGTATGTTTTATCAGCTTTTAAATTACAGTATGATGTAGTTGCCTGAACTCGCTGAATTGGGTAATATTCAACCGGAAATCTCTGAAGTTGATGATTTTCCACTTCCAACATTTTTTAATGATCATAATGTTTCCAGGCCAGTATTGGATAGACCCGAATGGCGGTGACATGAACGACGCGATCCTGGTTCACTGTGACATGACGACTGGAGCGAGCTGCGTATTCCCCAAACCAATGGAATCGCAAGAAATTTCGTACCATGGCAAAGATAACGAAGCTTGGTTAAGTGAAATGGATGACGGCTTTTCGGTGAGTACAACCAATCTAAGTTGTTAACGATCTTACGTACGTCTGTTACATTTAATTTTTAGAAGTTTTAATCAAGCTCAGGGGTCGTATTACCTATCTATCTAGTAGTGTAGTACCTGCCTAGTCTAAAAATATAGTAATCGAAGTACCCAGTTATACATTTGACATTACTACTTTTAAAAACACTAATATTTCTCTCTTATAGCATCAGTTTTCGCTTTCTTGTTCTTTCTTTACTCCCTTTTGCTTTAAAATCTGTATCAGCCTTTGAAGTTACAAAAAAGATAGGTTACTCGATTAGGTAAGCTTTCCAGCAAGGCCTTAAAGGGTACTAATTCTTCGTCTTCTTCTTGTATGACCAGTATTTCTTAAAGGAGCTTTACTTCTTTTTGTTAATATGATCAATATAATATGGTAACTGATATTTACAAATCTTGTAAATTATGTAAATTATACAGGAAAACTAAACTTACCAGACACTTCCTATTTTCTTCTAGATCTCATACAAGGCCGACCATACCCAACTCACGTACCTCCAGCTTCTATCCGCCAAAGCCGTACAGAACATAACCTTACATTGCCGCAACACCGTTGGGTACTACGACCCCTATACTCGCAACTACCGACACGGCTTGAAACTATTGGCTTACAACGACGCTGAAATCTTGCCGAAAGCTAACAACAGACTGAGATATAAGACCATATTGGATGAGTGTCAGGTGAGTGAGAAGTAAATAATGCATAAATAAGCTCGTTAGTGAAGACAATCTAAGACTCCTTGATAATAAAAAGAAATCTTTTAATCTCAGAAATATATTATCTGTGTCCTATAGTATATCCCAAGTATATGTAATTGTACAAGCTGTATATTATCTGTGATATACTAGTAACATACAATATTTTGTTCACTATTAATGTACATTATATAAACTGAATTAATAAATTGCTGTCACTTCCGAACCTGCGCATCAGACATCAGAAATGGATATATCGATGTACCGTACTTCATTTATTTGCTGAACGAAGAACATACATTGACATAGGTGTAGCAATATACCTATTGTTTTTTTTTTATATAAAAATATTAAATTTAATGCATTTTTTTAGCATAAGTCACAAGATTGGGCGAAGACGATAATTCAATACGAAACTGACAAATCTGGAAGGTTGCCACTGCTAGATGTCGCTGTGAGGGACGTCGGGAGACCCAACCAGTCGTTCAGAATTGAAGTGGGATTAGCATGCTTTCGCTAATGCAATGTTCTATATGTCATCAAATCCCAATAATGTTTTCTCATACTTGACCGATATCGGTGATTGGACTAACTTTTTTCGCTTTACTTTTCTTCAATTGATCGATGTCTTTTAATTTAATAATACAATTGTTATCATATAGTTTAATTCATTTTTTGCGTACAATATTGACAAATTTCCAAACTCACACATTAATCACCTATGTTAATACCATTGTACACCGTATACTGTACAGTACAATATGGACAGTATATTGTACAGTCCAATATTTAATCCGGCTGCTATGGATATAATCCAAAGACATCTAAATTTATTATTTAGATTTCGTTCTATTGGTTTGTTTTTCGTAAGTACTTAAAAGTTAAAGTAACGAATCATTCATATCTCGAAATAGGTTGTAAGTTCAAATAATTCAGTAATTGTTATACGATAAAAAATAATTTTCATTTTCGCCCGAAAGTTTTTTGTGATGCTCATGTGCAATATGAAAAGTAGTGTGTAAGTACATTTAATGAGTTACCTATTTACTTAAGATTATATAATCATTTAGTAGTTACCTAAAAGATATATCCTACCTATTTTATAGTGATATTGATATGTTTTACACATGTAATCGTAAAGTTAATTTTATAGAATACTTAAAGCAACTAGCTAGCCACCTCGCCATTTAAGCATTTAGTTCTAAAATATATACGTAATGATAGATTTAGTCTTTTATGCCAAAAATTAGGTTTAGATCGAAGAGTATTATTTTTAAAAAGTTTATAATCAACTTAAATGTCCCACTAATATGGCTATCACTCCACAATTATACTTAAGAAACTATGATCATAGAGATTTCAATGGGATTAACCATGGGCGAGCTTTGTTAAGGAAAAGTCTGCCAAAGGCAGTCGGCTAATCACTAATAAAGTCTCAACCTATGGTACATATAAAGGGGGCCTGACCCCTTAATCCCCCCCCCCTCATGAGATAAGCCTACATAGATCGTGAGATTAATAAATTACTTAAACACATTTGGTTATATTAACATAAAATTTATTTTAACTTTAAAAGGATAATACTTAATTACTAACTACTAACATAAGTACTTAAATTTGTAGTAACTAGTACTTAGACTAAGTCGTCACAACGTTATTTAAGTTAATTTATAGTATTTTCAAAGGTCCTCTTAAATCTTAAGGCTGTGCTTTGTACATAATTGTTAATATATAAATGACATATTTATTAGAATCCTTACGGATACAAAGGAGTAGGTCTCAACTATGAATTAAGTACTTATCCGTAGTAATTAAATAGATATCATATAAACATCCTAAATGTAT
>DWNE01007226.1:0-12407 GCA_018249875.1 Cecropterus toxeus | reverse complement strand
TATGCATTTGGTAAAAAAATGTTATTTTGATATTACAAACAGACACTTCAATTTTATTTATATGTATAGATAATTATTGCTTACTTTAACGCTAAACAAAACTATCGTAACGAAGATGCTTGAATTCCTGTATTTCTTTATTTATAAAAATCTCAAAGATGGTTGGACAAGCCGCATTTGACCAGTATGGTAGACTGTAGCCGAAATCCTTTTCACTTTTAGAGGAGCTAAAATGGTTAAAAAGTGCCTTTCACCCTGATGTTGAAGCGCCAAGTTCGGCTTTTAAGTACCTTGTCTCACAAAATGTTTCGCAAAACATAAAGTAGAACTTACAAGTTCTTTCACCTCTTTCTAAGAAGAATATAACGGTTATCTATGAGGAGCGTTTCTCTTTGTTACGGACGAGGGCACATTTTATACAATAAGAACCATTCGACTCGACCTTGTGACTCAGAAGCCTTTTTGGTTCAAAGTAGCTTCATAAGATCGTCACGGAAGCATGAATTATTCATCTGAATTTCTTTCAAAACTGGAATTAATTTCCCCTTTTTAGGATTCTGTATCCAAAGGGTAAATGAACCGTATTACTAAGATTCCGTTATCCGTCTGTTTGTCACCAGGCTGCATCTTATAAACCATGATAGCTAAACGTTTGAAAATTTCACAGATGATGTATTTCTGGTGCTTGTGGCGACCTTTAGCAAGTTATCAAGAGATGACGCCACTGTACCCCGAATCACGCTATCGGATTTTTCTCAACAACCTGCATATATACATGTTCCAAACAGGCTGCCGGAGCACAGCCACTCTGCAGGCATGATCACCTCGTCTGGCGGGAGATGTCCCTTTGCAAAACCCCTATAACAACAAATAAAAACAAAATAAAATATACAGTAATGGGGAACTCCAATACAACAAACGTGGTTATTTTGCCGTTATTCTATTAAATTGTATGAACCCCTTTACGCGTGTTTCCAACTCGCACTTGGCCGGTTTTTCGTATAATTCTCTGAGGTTAAGCTCATCCTCTCAAGTTTTTTTAGTTTTACGTACGGAAAACTCGTATGGTAAGATGTTGTAAGGTAATGTAAAGGTAAAAATGTTATATATTTTTGTTTGAACAACAATTATAGATCTCATAGTTGTGAATGTGACTGTTATCGACATTCAACATTTGCGTTTCTACGCTCTGTTTATTTATCTTGTCTCATGTTATATTTACTTATGATATATTTATTATATCAGTAAAGGCCATCAGTCAGGCCTATGTTCTGCCTAACCATGTTAGTTCGATAAGGTGCTGCGGATGTAACAAGATACCTATAATAATTTAAGGTTAAACCTATAATAATTAAATTGTATGGGCCCACCTCAATTTTGTTTAATTATTTTTTACTATAAATTGGTATAACGGCAACAGGAATTGATCATCCGTCATCATCCTATAAAAATTCCATCATCATACAGAAATTCCATCTTTCTAGCTACCAAGGTTCACGAGATACAGTCTGGTGACAGACAGACGGAGAGACAGCAAAGTCTTAGTAATAGGGTTCTGTTTTTATCCTTTGGGTACGGAACCCTAAAAATTAGAACAACTAAGTAACAGAAATAGCTCTTGAAAGGTCGCTTTCGAACCACTGGAGGCACGTGGAGCATACTCTTGATCCCTCAATTGTACAAAGTTACATTACTTGAATAACTTGAATAAAAATATAACAGAATAAATCTCGCAAGATTTTCGTAATGATGAAATCTAATTAAATACATAGGTAGTACACAATAACTGGGTCGAGTGCCTCATTAAAAGCTTTGCGGAGAGGTAGGGGCTCGGGAAACCTATGTTATCCCACTTAGTTTGCAGCAGTGATGTTATTCGTTAGTGTCGACTTCCAGGATTTTAATATACCAGTATGTGTAAGGGTCTAGGTACTTCAATGAGAGGAGGCTTATAAACTATAGGCTGGTTTATTGTCCTCTAATTACATGGAACAACATGTACATAAATTGCCGTCAATGGATAATAAAACCCACATAAAGAATTTCCACCTGTCGTCACCTACAAATGCGCTACCACGTAAAGACTAAGTTGGAATACCTAGAATATGTCATGTCATATAAACAATTAAAGATTATTATTACTGAGACTTTCCGGCTGCTCTCCTCCGTTCCACGCATCTGTGATGAGGAGACTGTGAAAGTGATCTTTCCTGACCGTCTCGCTTCTTTCATGAGCGTCATTCCATTGCGGAACGTTCACACCGCCTGCCATGACCTGTCATCTAGGACCATGGCGCGAACGACGTTTGGGAATAAAAGTATAAACCCTAATACTGAGCTAAGTGTATTATATTTCACGCAGGACAATACATGATATACAATATAGTTTTATAAATATACATGCATGTAAAACTCCAACGTATTCTGGACCGTCTCGTCAAGGCAATCATCGTAGTGGTACCTGGCTATCAGCTCCCGCCTGATCCAAAACAGATAACCTCCAAAATAACCATATCTTGAAAATATCTGAGTTAGACAGATAGAACGCCGAATCGTCTACCAACCAATGCTGAAACATTGGAGAACAAGAAGAAAATTGTTCCCAGGACAGCGCTAGGATGCGCCAACTTGGACGAATACGTTTGGATGAAATGAAATGAAATGTGTTTATTTTGCATAGGCCTACGGGGGCACTTACAAATTGTCAGTTACAATATTTTTTTCTTACACTACCACCGGATAACCAAGTGAACTGTGCCAAAAGCTGAGCTGTCTCAGCTCTATGCCTCTCCAATTCCTATTGAATGAGGGGAAAGCTCCGGGATATTCAAGTCTCCTTACGCCTGTGATGTAACGACGCTAATGAATAATATATTTCAACTAATATTCTACGCATCAATATACTATGTAACCCAACTTGGGTACGTCAGGGTGAATTAGTGTTCGTGAAATATCTACTACCTGGGAAATACCGACCGCGCCGTATTTTACCCGACCCGACCTTCCTCCGTAAGCCCTTAACACCGAGTTTGTAGTTTACTTTCTCTACTTAGATTTTTTTCCTATCTATTATTTAGAAATTAAGTTATCTACTTGGCTTTCAGAACATATAATAAACGACTAAAACAAAGATAAAACTATAGATCTTCGAAATCAAATTAATTGTAATGATAGAGAGATAGCATAGAGAATCGAAAATACGTTGGAATGTAGGAATGACATAATATTTATTACAATTATTTAAAAAAGTTGAAAATCTTCGCAGCGAAGCGGTTACCACATCAGCTGAAGACAGAGTTAAATGAGGATTCGTATCTGGCCATGCAAATGACTGGAAGATGATGTAGATTTTTGTTCTTGATGTTTAAGTACCTATACATGTTTGTGGGTGTCTACGGAACTCACGACACAAAAAAATGTGTGTAACTAGGAATGAAAAAAGCGTTACAGTGCAATTTTGTTGCACGTTATCGGAGTTGGACGGATTTTTTCTGATAAGCTTAGCAAACTAACATGGACAGAAAAGATGTATCTATCAAAACAGTCCACAATATTTATTAGTGCTAGAAGGAATACAATAAGAGCAAGCTATTATTATTGAACTCGACTGGGGCAATTTATTTATGTGATAAAACCCTCATTTTACATCATAATATAAATAAAATAATCAAGAAATATATAAATTTATGTATAGTTTTAGTAATTATGCTCGTTTTTTTCTAAATCTAAGCAAAATATGAAGCCTTTGTGACTTCGAAAGCACCATCGCCGTACCAATCTCAGAAGAACCTTCTAATAAGAGCATTGTTAAGCACTGCCATGTTCTAATCTGAAGGTTGTAAAAGAAATATCCGAGGCGTTCCAACTTAGTCCTCAGAGGTAAAAATGCAATTACGGCCAACCACATGTAAAATTCTGGATCTTATCATAGGTCGACTGCAGGTGTTTATGGGCGGCAGTGGTTACGTACAATCAAGTGGACGGCATGCTTATTTGCTACCTTCATATTATAAAAAAAATAGATTTAATACTTTCCATGTCAAATAAGATATAATATTTAGCATATATTCTCTTACTCTCTTTGCACTTAGCCAGCGGGTAAATTATGACCTTTGCCTCTCTTACTCTGGAAATTTGTGCCCACCATTTGAATATTGTTCAAAATCAATGGGTTGAATCACCACTTACCATTGGATGAAGAATAAATAAGTAGCTACAAATAAATATTAAAGATAGAGCAAATAATATTAAAGTGAGGTAACGACAAGATTTTATATAAATTTGTGTTTAAAAACTTACAAACTATTTATACAAAGACTTACAGTTTAAAACTAAACGGAACGTAACGAGCTTTGAAACTATTTCAGGATTCGAAAGCTTTTACGGTGAAAGGAAAAATGTGTTAAACAAGGATTTTACGACGGAGATTTTGTTATTGCTCACATTAAATCATTATATATAAAATTCACCTAAACAAATAGGATTAGCTTTTATAATCGGGTACAATAATATGATGAAACTATATGGGTAACGAATTTTCAAAAATCTCAATTTTCCAAAGTATTCTGAAATTTATGTACTGAGAATACGATTTATATTGTAAAAAAATTGGGAATACTAAGATCAAGATCATTTAATCCCTCATGATTGTATGGTACAATAAATGTTTTTTGAAATAATAGTTTTTCTGCCTCTACTAAAATTGAAATCCCTACATCAACGAGTATTTTCATTATCTAAATATTAATTCCAAACCATATTAATATATTTCAATAATTAACAACACTGTAACAATAATTTTGCAAAAAAAATGCTACGATGTTGTTGTCAAAATAATAATACAGGCTATGATACTGTTGTCAAAATAATAACAGCTTATAACGTCGCTGGGTAAACAGGATTTGCGAAATAAAACGCGAAATGGAAAATGTGTTTGTTATCGAGATTTCTTTTCAGGGTGCTGTAGTCAGAGGGTAAAAACGAGACCCATACTAAGACTCCGCTTTCCGTCTGTCAACAGGCTATACGTAATACATAACAGTTAGACAATTGAAATTCTTATAGGTGACGTATTTCTGTTGCCGCTTTAACAACAAACGCTAAAAAAATAAAATAAATATTTAAGGGGGCTCCCATACAACAGGCGTCATTTTTTAAATTAATTTATGGTACGGAACCCTTTGTGCGTGAGTCGATTCGCACTTGGCCGTTATTTATTATTATAACTCGTTTTATCAGCCCTTGTATAAATATTAATATTAAGCGTCACAATTTTAGACTTAGCATTAAATGAAATCTCTCGTCTTCCACTTATATTGTACCACCATCAACCTTTTATTGCCGTCTCGTTCTGGTTAAAGTAGTCCTTGGAAATAACACTACAACACCTATACTAGATTTTTTTTATGTGGATTCCAAGGACACACTAATACACGAATACCCAGAACAGAAACGTAAATTCATCATTGATATATATGTATGGCCGAGGATCGAACCCGAAAGCCACTGCCTATTAGGCCATTCTAAGAAGTGACTGTCCTGCCACGCGGATCGTGAAATAAATAGACTTTACTCCATAATCCACCACGCAGGCTAAATGCGAATTTCATACGCCTCTGAGAATTTTATTTACAGACCTGTCAAGCATGTACACTGTTTCATAACTCCTTGACAATTAAAGCAAACTTAATAATAAAAGCATGCCTGGGATTCGAACCCCAGAATTTCAAACCACTAGAATACAAATATGTAATTGCTATTCAATTGTATTTTATTTACCATTTAAAAGAAAATATTGAACAGTGTTAAAAGTAAGAATATACTAAAAGTGTACACAAGCCGAAAATAAAAAATAGACATTGTTAATGTTAAAATTGAAACCGCGCCACGCGAAGGGTTTGTCAAGTGAAGCGTAAAATGGAAATTGTCGCGCAACGAAAGACTTTATCCCATTATTGCTGTCACAAAGTATCTCTGTTGCCTACGTTTATATAAAAAGCTTGGCTTTATTTTTCTGTTCAGTGAGAATTTCGTTAAGGTGACAGATGACTTATATATATACATAGGTATTCTTATAGTTTAAAATTTCTACTTACATAGACTAAGTTCGTTACTAATATAGTTTATTATTATTTGTATACTTTTGATAAAAAACACGCTTTCTACACTCATAGCACTACGCTAGGATTTTTCCTGTGTCGTGGGTACCATGGACACACAAAGATGAATACAGAAACACCCAGACCCAGAACAGAAACTCATCGTTCAAATTTTTGTCTGGCCGGGAATCGAACCCGAGACCCACTGCGCGTCAGACCGGTATGGTGACCGCTCCGACACGCGGGGCGTCAGATTTATGCAATCTGCAGTGGATTTCAGGTTCAATCTGCCGCCAGACAGCTGAATGAAGAACTATTATGATCTGGGTGTGGGTGTTTATATTTATAACTTTTGTTTGTTTATCTTTATATTATGTTTCTCTGGAGCCCACGACATCAAAAAATCCTAGTGTAAAATGTCTGACAAAGCGTTATTCATTTATTAATAATCGATATTGAATATTTCAATTAAATATTTGTATTATAACTTTAAAACGCAATTTGTTAATGAAACAAACTAGATCTAACAATTTTAGGTAATTCGGTGTCTAGACTAAACTATCGATACAAGGATAACATAATTTGGCAAGCTGAAACTTGTAGTAATACTGTAGAGTAGAATAATAAACTTACATATACAGTTACCTCGTACAAACAAACTTAACTAATATGTTAGGTAAGGTTAAGTACAAGCACGCACAGATGTTTTAGTTCCAACTGTCTATAGTTTCCCTGCTATCTATGAGGACTAAGTTGGAATGCCTAGTAAATGTCGTTATCTTATCACACCAGAACATACCCTAATACTTTTGTAGGAGGTAAATAGGTTCTTACATCTCTATCAGATAAATACTTAATTGAATGGGTTTTGATAACTCTTGAAATATTGAATCATTCTGACCCAATCATTGAACGTATATTCGTAGCCAAACTTAGCACTTCTTAGGAGTTTCACAAAGCATGGAAACACATTCTGTATTTTTATTTCTTCACAGTATTGAATATTAACACAGTCCCCTCTGAGTAATAAAGTAGATACTATAATATACATATTCTTTACCTATAAGTTGGTAAAGAATATGTTAATATGTAGCTCCCTCCAAAATTGTTGTTAACTTTTATGTGTCATTTTAAGAAACATTGTTTAATTCTTATTCTTCTATCAGCAATTTTCTTATATAAAAATTAATACTATTACTTGGTACTTCACTGAAAGTAAAATTCAGTTTCATTTTTTCATTTCAACTACTAAATTTAATTAGTAACATATAAAGTAAACAATAAAGTTAAAATATTTTCTTTAATCGCAAAATAATTTCACTTTTCTTATTTTAAATATGTAGCATGATTTAAAATTTAAATGTAGGTTAAAAACTTTAAAAACAGTCTTATATGCACTTTTACAGACTAATTGAAGACTTTGGAAGCTATTACTGCGTTGTGGAATAAAAGGATCTCCGCTCCGATATTCCACTATCCGATCACTTTAGAACAAACGAGAAAAGATCATCCATTGATAAATTCAAATGTTTTCCAAACATCGTAATGTAGCAGATCCTTTGCACTTCGGTGCGAAACATTTGAGACCTCATATCACGCCAAACCACAGCTCAGTTTGCCTAAACCGTGTTTGGCCAGCGCACACACGGTAAAAGATTAACGAGTTTAACGACCCTTAAAGACCCATAAAGTACATACGGCGAATATTCGGCATATGACTGATGTCATTAACTGGTTTAGAAAACCGTTTTGACATAACAAGATTGATAAAGAGGAAATTCATAGAATTTTGTAGTGTAATTTTTACAGCAATGCATCTGATAAACATTGTATTTTTTGATATTTACTTATAATATATATCCTAAGAAGTTTTGGTTGACCATCGGGGGTGAAATGGGACTTTTGAAACTTTCTCATAAGAAAATGTTATACTCTTTTTTTCAAAGATTACAATTCCATTCCGCTTCCTACCTTAACCGTCAAGAGAAACAACGTATTTTAATCGCTACTGCATCGCTACTGCACACCGTTCATAATATATGTACTCATAAAACGAAATGTTTGTTAAACATTGTGATATATAGCAAGCCAGTGATAGTTCGACACGAAATATTTGGAAACTCGTATCATCGCGCCAAACCACAGCTTAGTTTGCCTAACCTTTGTTTCGCCAACGCACACACGGTAAAAGATTAACGACCCTAATAGGTATATATGGCGGCAAATGTTCCATTTATAATATATGACTGTTATTGACGTCATTAATTTCTATAAAAAAATGATGTTACAAGGTTGATAAATTGAAAGTTATTCGAATTTCGTGGAATAAAATATTACTGAAATGTCCCTACTAAACATTAAAGATATCTGTCTATTTTATAAATATCTTAAAATCCTGAATTGATTACCGTGAGCATAAAAAACGCTTTCTACACTCATGGGTCACACTAGGATTTTCTGCTTTGTCTCTGGTGACATGGACACACACAAACACCTAGACCCAGAAGCAGAATACCAAACTCATCATACAGATGTCTGTCTGTCCGGGGATGGAACCCGGAAACCGTTGCGCATTAAACCGGCATGGCGACCGCTCCGCCGCGCGGATCGATACTATAACATTTTTTAGCTCTCGTAAAAGCAATATTATACTTAGAGGTTTAGGTATTAGAGGTTGTTTGCTCTACGGAACCGTCCGGCTTTACATCGTATTTTAAATAGCTTCACATCGCACATATCTGTATTCATAAAGTCAAATGTGTTCTAAACATTGTAATAAAGCCAACCTCAAACACATCAGCATGAGAAATGTGAAAACTCATATCGGCGCACCAAACCAAAGCTTAGTTTGCCTAAACCGTGTTTGGTCAGCGCACATACGGTAAAAGATTATAGTACCCACCCGTATAGTAGGCGGCAAATGTTATGTTGACTGATATTGACGTCATTAACTCCTTTAGAAAATCATTTTGATATAACAAGATTGATAAATAGAAAGATAATAGAATTTCGTGTATATTACACGAAATTCTATTTCGTGTATATTACACGAAATTCTATTTCTTATAAAGGAAATATAAGTAAAGTATTACTGTAACGCAGCTTATTTTATATTTTTAAAAACCTGGGTCGGTGACTTTGAGCACTTTTGTAGGCAAAATAGAACTTTTGTCATTTTTTCATAAAATAATGTTATAACTCCAAACATTCTCTACCGAACGTCCACTACTGAATTGTCTGGAGTATAGGTACTATTCGGCTTTACATCGTACATATTTTAAATACATAAAGTCAAACGTTTTCCAAACATTTCAAAAAGCAAACCTATGCCACTTCGGTATGAGACGTGAAAACTCATATCGGCGCACCAAACCAAAGCTTAGATTGCCTAAACCGTGTTTGGTCAACACACTCGGCAAAAGGTTAACGATTCATAAAGTGAATGTTTGGTACGAATATGTGACTAGTCAATGATCTAGTCAATTACCGTTGTATAAAATCATTTGTAATAGATTACAAGAATTGTTTAATGGTAATGGTAGTAAAAGGGTGTTTTGGAACGCTTTCTACACTCATAGCCCCACTGTAGGATTTTCTCGTGTGTCGTGGGTGCCATGGACAAAGAGGAAAACACAAACAACCAGACCCAGAACCGAAATCTAAAATCATCATTCACGTTTCTGTCTGGCCGGGGATCGAACCCGGGACCCACTGCGCGTCGTACCGGTATCGGTGACCGCACCGCCACGCGGGTCTTCAAAGGTGTGAAGGATTTAATAATGACATAAACATAAACACAGACATCGTAATATAGGACTATATGATGCTTAAGTAAAATGAAATACATACTTTTTAATTAATTTTATTAAATTAATGTTTTAAGTTATTACTTTAGTCAGGGTTAATGCAAAGTAGGTCAAAAACAGCAGAAGCTTAATGTAATTGCTGACTCATATAGTACTTTTGATATTACAGAAGTAGCAAACGAGCATGAAATCTGCCTAGTAAGAGGACTTTGCCGTCTGTGGACGTCTGTAACAAATCAAAATATATATAACTCAAAGGTGTCTGACTGACATAGTTATCTATCAACGCACAGCCCAAACCACTGGACAGATCGGGCTGAAATTTGGCATGCAGGTAGATGTTATGACGTAGGCGTCCGCTAAGAAAGGATTTTGATCACATCTACCCCCAAGAGGATAAAATAGGGGATAAAAATTTGTACTTCTTAACGCGAGTGAAACCGCGGGCAAAAGCTAGTTCTACATAAAATAAGAATCCTTTCTGAGATGGGCCATAAGAAAAGTAGTACCTCTGAGAACTAAGCAAGAACACATCAGCGTTAACCTCAGCAGTTAAGCAAAAATAGATGGAGCACCCAGAGTCGAAACTTTAATTGTTCTATCCCCTTCGCTTGTTTTATATTACGCTTTTTTACACGTCTTGAGTTTAATTACAAGTAATCCGTATTCTGTCGATATCTTTTTGTTCTCAAAGGTATGTAAAGTCTACCAATTCGCACTTGGCTAGCGCAGTGGACTATGGCCTAAATCTCTCTCATTCTGAAAGAAGATCCGTGCCCAGCAGTGGGACAATAATGGGGTTGACGAAGGAATCCGTTTTCTCTTTATCTTTATTACTAATCCAAATGAAGACGAAGATGACGCATGATAAAATGACGTACAAATGAAGATGTAGGAAGACACAGGAAATATTGCTTTATACGTCTACTATCAATTCAAATGCCCGTAGTTCTTCTCTGTTGTTGCTATCCTGATTTTTTTATGATTATCTTAATAAAATTGATAATTAACTAAGTAAAATTCCAGATTGTGCAGCGGTACATAAATAACATTCGAAGCCTCTCTAACCCCACTTCACTCTTTCGTTAAATGCAAGTTTATAAAGTACAATTGCGTTTAAAAGTTCCCGTTGCTTAACAATTTCGTTATATTCAGAATTTCTGAAACGTCGAGAATTTTCATCGTAGCGCAGTTCGAGCAGAGCGTACTCAAAATTTCGTTGCAGTGAGAAATTTGTTTAAATACTACACGTTTGTTATAATTATTACTCGTTAATTTTGTTCAAATCGGTGACATAAAAATCTGAATTGTATTATAAATTAGTAAACGTTCAGCCAATTGTAATTACCACTTTTTACTTACCAGGCAATTTTATTTTATCAATGCTATGAGGAATGTTCAATCTTAATGAATTTACCAGGGGGTAGAACTCATTTTGATTCGACCCCGGAAGCACCACCGCGACAATTATTTCTGCATAATAACAGCATATTGTGCTTTGCTGTGTTCTGGTCTGTTAGGAAGTTATACTTATCCGAGGCGTTCCAACTTAGTCCTCATTTGTGGATATCCTCAGGAATAACTGATCTTATCCAGCGTTGATAACAGATATCCATGGGCGGCAGTGACCACTTACCATCAGGTGGACTACATGCTCGTTTGATACTTCCTCATCATAAATGATGTACTAAGTCTCTCAAACAATCTTGAATTATATACTAAAAACCTAAACAAACAATACAAATCACACCTTTCTATGTGGACACGACATTACACACTTTCAAAAATATATACATAGATGTAATGTATCTTCAAAAAAAGAGCAAACTTCTTCCATCGTCGTCTGTTACTTTCAATTTAAATTCCGTTCCTCAAGGCATTGTTTTCTTTATCTGAATTGTTTTTAATAAAACTTGTAAGACATCTCATACAAATAGTAGGCCAAGAAAACGTGCAATGAATTGCCGCGGCGGGAGTGTGAACGAACTGAAAATAGACAAAAACATCCCTCGCGAAATGAACGAGAAAATAGTTTTAGATATAACGAATAGGGCCGATCATGACCCTTGAGTAAAATCACTGTCCGGCGCTAAATTGAGTGGCTGCCAAATTTATATGAGGCAAGTTGATACTTAGGTATTTTTGGGTACAATAATAAAGGTAAAGAAATAATCTTGACCAGATATATTCTAGTGGGATGAATTTTGACCTCTCACATTACGGGACCAGTATTTAAATACTAGACATACACCACGAGTATTTAAGTTACGTGCGTATTAAAAATTTATGATCACATGCTTTGTTGAACTTGAAACGGAAAAGTAAACATTGTGAGTAAACCACGCACCACTGAGTTTTCTAAAATTATGTGCGTATTAAAATTTAATAATCACTGCTTTACAGTAAAAGAAAAAACATCGTGAGGAAACCTGCACATCTGAGAGTTCTCATAAAAAAACAGTTCTCAAAGATATGTGAAGTCTACCAATTCGCACTTGGCCAG
>DWNE01007225.1:0-12407 GCA_018249875.1 Cecropterus toxeus | reverse complement strand
CAGCGAGTGCACGGAGTCGAGGTCGTCGTTGGAGTCGTTGCTGCGGTCGGAGGGCGCGCGACGCGGCGAGGGCGGGCGCGCGCGGCGCGGCGGGTCGGCGGCGGCGTCGTCGGCGCGCCGCCGCGGCTTGCGCTTCTTGGTGACGGTCTGGAAGTCGGTGAGCTCGGCGCCGGTGGCGGCGGCGTCGGGCGCGTCGGGCTCGCGGTAGTAGAAAGTTTCGCGTGCGTCGTCGCCCCAGGAGCGGCGCTCGGGCTTAGCGGGCGGGGGCTCGGTCCAGGGCTGGGCGCGGGGCTCGGGCTCGTCGGTGAGGTCCTCGAGCTTGGTGCGCGACAGCTCCTCGAGCGAGGAGGCGCGCTTCATTTTGTTCTCCTTGTCCTTTCGCCGCTCGGTGGAGCGCTTCTTCCCGCCCTTGTCGTCGGAGTCGTCCTTGTGCTTGGCGCGGCCGAGCTTGTGCCCGCGAGCGGTGTCCGCGTTGGACTCTATGAACCGCAGCACCTCGTTGAGATCCTTGTTGCCCTGGTAGCCGTCTATTTGGTGAGATTTAATGACCGTTTCGTTCTTTGTTGATTTTTTCCTTCGAGGTTTCTTGTGTTGACTAGATCCTGAGATAGGTGAACTGAACCCTTGTACTGCATTGCCGTTTTCGTCTAGAGATTTCTGTAAACGGTAGTGCACAGTGAGTATAGGCACCTGAATAGGAAGGAAAAATTATTATTAATAAACAGTTTATCACCTGTTTACACCGTAAGGACCCTTCACCCGAAAAGGTTTTGCAATAATCACTACATATGCTTACATAGTAAAATGTCTACAAATGTTAGTATTGAAATAACCATAAAATAACCTATTGGACAAGGAGCAAAATCACATGTTTGAAATAGCAATAGGACTTAACTGGTGCCTTAAGGATTGTATAACTAATGATCGATAACAAATTCCTTGCCTTATATTCATCAGTAGCTGAGGAAACTGTGGAGCCGTAGTTTGGCCGCGACAGCGGTAGCCCGTTGAAACTACTCGATATCACGCTGCGAGGCTGCTGCCAACAATTAACGACGTTAATAACGTTAGTCGCATGGCAGCATTTAAGTAATAAAACTTGCGAAAACATGCATAATGTTGTATTATATACAGGTATGAGAAAAAAACGCAAAATAAATGTGCGTCAGGTTTCTTCCATACTTTTCGATCGATTCTACTATTTTTATGTTCGCTGTAGCTCTAATTTCCTTTAATAAGTTTATACCAAAACAAATTTCTACTTTATTATCATTATGAATAAAGATAAAATCTATTTTAATATCGTTCTAAACGCTTTATCACGTGAACTGGGCTCTCATTAACCATGGTTGAACATAATAGTTGTTCGTGGTAACGACGGGTTACCGCTGTCGGTCCATCTATTGACATTTCAAAAAAATCCCTACGGGCACTGTCATAGAATATAATAGTAGTTCGCGATGCAGCGTAGAGGAGTGTTACCTGATGTTGCGCGTCGGGTAGAGCGCCACGACGGGAGAGTGAGGAAGTATATACAAGAAGCGATACCTGTCGTTGCGCGTCGTCGAGGGCGAGGGCGGGGGTGGGGGCGGGCGGGGCGGCGGCGGGCGGCGCGGCGCAGGGGGCGGGCGGCGCCCACGCGCCCGTCAGGCTCGCCACGGCGCGGTAGCACGAGCTCAGCTGCAGCGGCTGCACCATACACCAGCTTAGTCGGCCGCACGCACACAAACACACACACACACACTGCCGCATTCTCCCACATACACACACATAGCCGTGTGCGCATCACCGTACGCTCTCTCTGACACAAACGCACTCGCGCACGAACGCACACACATACACGCGCGCAGGCACAAGTGCACACACACTTATGCACTGTCGCGATCTCACACACAAACTGACACACGTCCGCACTCTCTCACACACTAACCCACACAACGCCGCACTTGCTCACATACATACTCACTATCTCATTTCCACACGCCCGTACGAACCATACAGACGGCCTAGTTCTTTGACGACAAATTGTACGCTCTCCATTTCCATGCATCCTTAAGCTGATAATTATACAATTCGATTAGTCGCAGTTAAAAAATATTAAATTGGAACTTCGTTCAGTTACGTTTAATATAAAAAAACAACTATTTACAAATCCTGTAGTGGTCTCGAAGAATAGTCAAAATCATATTCGTTTATATTGAAATTCAAATATATCGTATATGTAACTCTATTATATAGAAGTTTTTATGTATATGTTCTTATTGTTATATTGTTACTCTGTTATTAAGAAAAATCCAACCTCAGAAAATTTACGGAATATTTTGCATAGAATTAAACTGTTACTTTTTGTCACACAATAACATCGATCGAAAACTATGTGAAGAGCAAAGCGTATGCGCAAACGAAACAAAAGCGATTGTAACGAAACAAAAAAAAACCATTTACCTTCGGGTCGATCGCGACCGCCGACTGTGGAGTTGAAGACGTCGTGTTGCAACTGGCGACAACCTCCGGCGTTGTGATGCAAGTAAACGGTATAGCGGAATCGACCTGCGAAAAGAAATACGAGCAACGAAATAACAAACTGTCCGACAGTACAATATTCCACAGAGTCAAACTGATTTATTAATAAAGATAAATCCTACCTCGTTATAGTTACGAGACATTCCCGAAGAGGACACTGATTTGTCTGAACTATCGCTATATAAAAGCAATTTGAGAGCGCTTTTGTTTACGGCATTGTGCTTCTTAGCGTTACTCTCCGATGTGTTCGACTCCCTTTTATTTTTACTCTTTTTTCTGGACCGTTTCGCCACGTTACAATTCGCCCCAGAAGTGTAAGGTGTTATATTGTTATTGTTCTCTATTTCTTTTAACGCGACGTTATTAGTATCTTTTTGTGTAAGCGTAAAAAAGCTTTGAGGCAGTGTTAGAAAGACATAAGCGTTATTAGGGAGTTCGGCAAATATAAATTTATCTCTGTTAGTATTGATATTTGCTTTAAGTTCAATAGCATTGTCATCGGCCACGCTAAGTTCGGAATGATCATTTTCTTTTGTTGTTTCGATTGTTGCCTCAATTTCTTCTTCACGAATTGCTTCATTCTTTCCATTACACTCTTTAGTACCAACCAAACTTTGATCAGATTTAAATTTAGTGTCAGTATCATTCTCTACGCTCTTTAAAAATTTCTCTTGTGTTGCTAAGTGTTGCAAAAAATCATCCATATGGCCTCCACTTCGTTTATTAGGTGGAATATCCTTTAACTCTATTCCATTTTCCCAAGCCTTCTCTTTAGTTTCACAATCAGCTTTATCAATTCCTCCATTGCCTTTTCGAGATACCTTTGAAAAAGCAGCATCGCATCTTTTACATTTAGATTTCTGGTCTTCAAGACCTCCCATAAATTCTTCACAATGTAATCTAGCGATTTCATTTTCTACGTCAATATTATTGGACTGTACGTCAGCCGTGTTCGGACTATAACTTTCGTTCTTAACATTGCTGTATTCTAAATGAGAATTACACTGTACCGCTGGAATTACACTTGTACTTTGTTCATTATTATTACTACTTTCATGGAATGAATGACTTTTGTTAGTAGTGCTAGCAGTGTTAGGTTTACATGGCTCTTTAGATTGGAATAAGGAGGTATCCGGTAGCCCTATGGTAGCTTTTCTAAAATGTTTCGGACTCGATGGCAACGAATTCGGTGGAATTAAATCGTACCCTACCTGTTCCCGGTATTTTTTCCTAAGGTTTATTACACTTTCAGTGTCCATAACATTATTATATAAGCCGAATGCCGTTTGCGACATTAATGGAATGCTGTCATTATTATTGACCTTAGGTTCAAAATCTGTGACTATATTTTCGGTAACAGAGAATTGAGAGGACGAGTCTCGAGCGTTAGCCACGGAGGTGGAGTTTTCAATAGCTTTTCGTGACGTATTATGCATGAAGGAACTCAACAACGGTTCCATATTACTCAGACCCTCGTACCAATTCTGAACACTGTTTACCCACTGTTGGTTCATATTCTCGTGTTTGGATGCCGTTTTTTGTTTAGCCGCTTTATTTTTTTGCGAATTAAATTCCTTTTGGCCGCGCGGTACACCATCGCTGGCTCCTTTAGAGTGTGAGCCGTCGTGCGCACCACCGCCGTCGCCGTTTCGTTTCCCGTGCCGTTTGGATCGTATCGCGTTAATGAGCTTCATCTGGCTCGAGAGCGGGGGCGCGGGGGGTGCGGGGGCGCGTCGCGGGCAGGGGTGGCGGGGGTGGCGGGCCGCTGTTACGTCAGTCGTACGCACCTGGTTCGAGGCGGTGGTGGTGGTGACCGCGCGGCCCGTACACACGCTGCCGCTGCCGATCTCTAGCGTCGCGCGAGCCGTGTACGTCATCGGGAACGTCGGTTTACTCCGTCTGCAATCATTGTACAACTTTAGACTTCGACGGTCGACCGCAGCTTTCAACTAAAATCATAAGGATCAAACTTGTTTAGTATTTAATTGGGAAAGATTATTTATTTTTATTTGTAAAGGACACCTCTGATCGAAATAATAGTAACCCCAAAATAGCGAGTAATTTGTTATTTATATGTTGTTTTATTTCCCATAAATGCTTAAAACCGGTAAGAATCAAATGATTAAACAACTAATTTATAGGCGTTGAATTACTATTTTTTTAAATTTTCATTTCACACATTTAACATGATAAGTATTTTATGGAATATATTCCACTTCTGACCAATGTTTATGTTAAAAGTTATTAATAATTCACCAACAAACAAGACAGGGCGTCGTGAGCCCTGAATACGCGAATGGGTGGTAATAGATATGTAAATCAGTAGTTTATGTATTTCAAGGGAGCTCTTAATTAGTTGACGCCAAACGACAAAAATCCAAAAATAAGATTTTTTTTTAATATTTATGGTAGAACGCTCTTTCCCACCTAGACCACGCCATGGAGCTGTCCTTCTTTTATTAATTTATTTAAAGTAAATTTTTATATATAGCTTTATTAAAAGTAAATTTTGACTAATTCAACTCATTTATATAATCGGCGGTAGCAACAATTTGCAAGTTTTCCATCTATTGCCGTATAAAGACTAAATCGTAGTGTCGAGGGATGACCTATGTCTAACACGAGACTTTCAAAGACCAATATCTGTATTGTTTGCTACATAGGCTACGACTAAATAGATAAAATATGTCAAATCCACCAAATACATTTACGTAGTTTTAATCTAAAGAAATTGGACAGAAAATCAGGCAACGATTGAAAGATTTGACACACATCTTTAATGCGATAACCGCCTTCCGTAGGTTCCGTCGACATAGAATATCGTTAAACGAGACTTCGGGTGATTATAGGCAGTCACACATTTTGGAGCTGTCTTACCTCCGATTGAACGGACTGTATGAGCATTCGAAGTAATGCTCTACTATTGGTTGAACACTCCAACCCTAACAGCAAGTTTAAAATCACCGAATCGTTTTTGAGCAAGTTCGATTTAAACTACCGGTACGTAACATGTTTATCGGCGGATTTGGCACATATCCTTGCCTTAGCTACCTCACATATTTGCTGAAAAGACACCCATAGTGACATCGATAAAAAATAATTCAGTGTGTACGATTAAAATAAGAATGGGTGTACCTGGCGATAAGGTCTAGGTCTGGTCCATTCGCGTCGCTGGCGGATACGCGGCGCTCGGCCAGAGGCGGTGGGTTTACGCAGCGCACCGTCGCCAGGTAGCCGCCTCGTGTTGGCTCCTCGCTCAAAAGAGACGCTGTACACAAACAAAATAAAAAAAAATCAGTGGATGTCTTAATGTTGGACTTTTAGAAGATTCCCTTTTCGGAGTAACTTACAGAAAGGAAACTAGTCTGATGCGGTTTTTAGTTAGTTAGAGAAGTATTTGGCGACCTCCCGCAAATCATAAAGGGATGGCGCCACTGTATTGTCAAACACATCATCGGAGTTTTCTCATCATCCTGCATATATACAAAATCCGAATAGACTGTCCAAGCATAGCCGCTTCCCTGGCCCTGATTACATAGCCTGGCGGGAAATCTCCCATTGCCAAAAGTAGAAAATCAGTTTGTCAACAGCAATAAGGGGATATTGATAAATTGTGTCACATATATTTCCCAACTTTTTGACCCCTCTCCCATTTTTGTCACAACTAGTCACATTTGTGAGACCTTTGTGACCGACTGACGTCACATTTTACAATTTTACACATAAATTATTAAAGTTAAGACAGCCGTTTTTAAATTACAAATGAGATTTGATTTTGTATATATTTGAACTATGACATCACGCAATTTAGGACCCCTCCTCATCCCTTTATCACATCATGTCATACACTATTGACCCCCTCCCTCCCCCGTATCGCGAGACGTTATTTATGGATGACCCATAATAACTTATAGGCGATTGAAATAGAGGCACAGACATTACTGTGTACGTACAGGTATCGACGCCGGAGGGCAGGCTGCCGCCGTGGTGCGCACGCGCAGACACCTGCGCGGGGGGGTGGTGCGGCGGCGCGCGGGGGCGGCGCGGCGCGGGCTCCGCCATGGCCGCCACCAGGTCCTGCAGGCTGTTGGACTGCAGGTCCGGCCGCGCGCGCCCGCCCCGCCGCGCGCCCCGCCCGGCGCTCAGCCCCCGCGCCGCCTCGCACGCCTGCTCGTCCTGTTCCACCTCGTGCAGCAACTCCTGTAACACCCAACGTCGTATTTACATATCACGTACTGGAAAGGCTTTTTTATCATATTGAAGCAAACGAGCATGCAGTTCATCTGATGGTAAGTAGCCACTGCCGCTCATGGACATTAGTAAGTAATTTCATATGGAACAGGGGTCTGAAGAGCTAAGCTAGTAAGCTAGTGGGAACAATCTGAAGTCGATCACACATGCGTTGCTACTTCCGAAGACTGAGATGGTCACAATCTTATAGTACTTTATTTAACCTTCAGGACATATGCTAATACTTGGGGTACATGAAGGGGGCGTTCCCAACGTGACATTTAAAATAATATCAGACATTTAGGTCAACTGCTAAAATTGGTACTTTAACACGGAGTGGGTGTTCCATTGAAATACCCGATGTGAGCACAACACTAGTACAATTTTGGCTTCAAGCGTATTCGATTATTTCTGGTAGACTGCTTAAATGGAGTACATGCTAATTGATTATTCGCCAAAAAAACCTCGGCAACAAAGTAGCGCCGATCTTGCGTGTTCGCTCGTCACCCACGGTCGTACAACTTAGCGCTACTCATACTGTTTTTTGATACAGCTCGCGAGCGTGCACTCGCCTTAGTTTTCAGCGTTCGCCGTAAGAATCATAATACAACTGAATTAGACGAACTAACTACATCTCACTTTCGACTCGAAATAAAACTGCTTCCATTTTCGCTAATTATCTAGTTGTTTATAATACTTAGCAAATTAAAAATTGATAATTTTTGAGACATTGTAGATAGAGGAAGATCCCTGGTTTATACAGATGAAATTATGAGTCGTAAGTGAAGGAATTTCTACTTTCCTTACGTCTTACGTACATTCATTGTTAAGTCATTGCCAAACATAAAAATATATAGCCAACATTGCAACCCTATAATGCCTCTAGCCTGTTATATGTTTTTAAGACCAATCAAAATATTTCGGCGACAGAAACGTTCAGAGACCCAACGTCAAATTCTTGCATAGTTCTATTGCATATATTATCTTACTTTAAATAAACTGCTCTTCCCCTCTCGATCCTTGGGACATTTGTATGTGATAGCCTCATCTAGCAGTGCCCGGAGTTGTCCGTCGTCCAAAGTCTCCACGTGTTTGTTGTTCTGAAATCAATCAATTTGTAAAATTTAATATTTTCTTCTACTTATAACAATTCCAAAATTGTAATACATTTTAAGGAATCAATCAATGAGTCAGCCGATGTACTTAATTATAAAGAATTCAAGTTTTAAATTACTTTAAACTTTTTAAAAGTGTCTTTATGTTATTTTTTTATTATTTGTTGGTTTATGTATCAACACATCTTTTAGCGCATTTTATAAATAACCAGATAGTAGTTTATTGTAGAGATTTTGCAATGAACAAATAGTTCCTTATTGTACAAATATTGTTTAAACAAATATAATAATTAAGAACGTAGTTAATTAGGACCATAATAAATATGTGTACAGTGTAAGTGTAATACGATTTTAATTTTTTTTTGTCTCACTTCCAAATGAAATGACATGTTTTATTTCGTTTTATTACTATGGGCCTACGGTAGGGTTGCCAACCGTATAATATATAGTGTTGTACTATATTTCGATTCTGCGTACTATATGCTATTGAATAAATAACTCAAAAATACTATATTTTCGACACTGAAATCTAACAATTGAATGCATCAGTTCTAAATCGAAATTTTACAAGAATGTCACTAGAAATAGTAGAAAATATAAGATGTGTAGACTTATTAAAATAAGTATATTTTTGTCTACATGGTGTTTTATCCATAAAATACTATATGTTTTATATGTGTACTATATTTTTATAGCTTATTTTGAAATATACTATTTATATATAACTTTTTATATTCTTATTTGTATTATATATAACTACATTTTATCTACAAAATGTTGGTAACCCTAGCCTATGGGCGCAATTAAAAATCATCATTTTCAGTATTTTACTAGACTGAGTCAGTCAGAAGGAGGGTGATGTTTTTCGAGTGTATGTATGTATGTATGTATCTATGTATGTATGTAATATCAATTTCGCGCATATTTATTGACAGAATATATGACACTGACGTATGACATATCATTAGAATCGTTTCAGTTTACAAAGGCTACAAAGTTTGAGATAATTTTTGAAAATGGCGCTGGCAAATAGGAGAAAAAGAAGGGTAGGGACGACTTTTTTATTATCATGACAATATAAATATCAACAAAAAACTAGTAAATAGACATACTGCAATTACGTTTATTATAATATACTTTTACTTCACTATTTTGACGAAAAGTTATATAAAGCTTTTAATTAAATGTATACAATGATATATCAAATATATATATACAACCAATGCGTAAAACAATTTTCTTTTCGTAATGATATATCAAATATATCATTACGAAAAGAAAATTGTTTTACGCATTGGTTTTTTTTAAATGTTACTAGTTTCTTGCCCTACCACCGGATTGAAACGAATCGCAAAGTTAATTAACTGTACTATACATTTCCCTATCTATAGGGACATCCCTAACATCCTTCGTGTTGACTGTAAATAACTTTCGGGTATAAATAAATAACAAACAACAAAAACTATTCTGTTTCCCGATAACGCATTACGTGAAGATAGCTGTTATCTGTCGATTTGTTTGCATGTTACATCACAGTAAAATGAGTATATTTGGAACGAACACGACCTAGCACTGCTCAAATGTTATCTAAATGATATAAAACCCTAACATGGTAACTAAAAAAATATATTATCTGAAAATGGTGTAGAACAAATTATATATAGGTACATATAATACTGTTTTTGTAGTCCAGAGGCAAAAGAAAAAAAGAAGAAGAATTAAAAATAAATTAATTTCTCTCATTCTAATTTTTTTTTGTTTTTTATAAGGTTAAAATTCTTCAATACAAAGAAGCTGTTTTTTTTTTATTTTGTTAATCTATAGTAGTATATAGCTTTGATTAATTGTTTAGTATTCATTTATGTATCTATAGATGGCTTGCATTTCGTTGTTAGTTAGAAACTCGGATTAAAATAAAAAAAAATGTAAGTTTAAAATTCACTATGATCCCGTATAATTATAATACTTTCTAATACCTCCACTGAAATATTTCCTAAAGAACAATAAAGGTAAATATAGGCAGAAGTGAGACTAGAGCAAGAGGCCACATTTCTTGCCCACTGTCCATATGACGAGAAATGATAAATTAATGTTTAAAAATTCTCCAACAATAGGACTCACTGTATAGAAGAGAGAACTTTAATTTTATCATATCAATAAGATTATAATTATATATTACAGTGATATGAAAAATATATTTTATACAACTGTATGATACAGTTAAAGTTGAAGATCTACTCGTTTATATCAATTTTTACCCTTTCGAGTACGGAGCCCTTTTTTTATTGTATCGTGGGGGAAATCCTTCAAAAGGTACCCGACGGTGTGGGAGTAACGCCGGGTTAAGTGGGATTTTTACTACACTAAAGCCCCCGGTGGGCGTCCTCAGCGCTGTATCCGGGATCTACAACGGAACACAACCGGAGTCCTTAGAGCGCGATGCCCCCTTCCGAGCCCTTTTTCCGGCGAGCATTTACCCTCAACGTGCCTTCAGGTGTTTATGACGGCATGCGACCACACATGCCACCGCCCTCCCCGGGATCGCTTGGCTGGGCGGCTCGAGTTCCCAAAATTACCACCCGCAACCCCGGAAGCCCCCTTTTAGTCGCCTCTTACGACAGACATGGGATACCGTAGCCCTATTCTGGTCCCGGAACTACAGGGACAAAGTACAGAACCCTAGAAATCCAAAACCTTATTTAGATTAATATAAAAACAGTTATCATTTATATCGTTTTACAACATAGTTATGAAATAATATACATACGCGAGTCTTATCAACCTAACCTCTCATAGTCACGGTCACGAACAATGAATTTTTTTTATAGATTCATATCTACACAACATTACAACTATCGCGATAATGAAAAAGTATGATTGTTAGGTGCATATTGCCTTAGATACTGAATGCCGTTTATAATTAAGTTAATAATTATGATCGCTGATATAATACATTTTAATAAAATAACCGGCGATATCCTACTGGTTTGAAATTCGGACAGTCGATTTCGAGAGTCTAGGATTCGAATCCTAGGCAAACTCCTCTTTCGAAGCATTTCGATGCATTCGAAACATCGAAATTATTGGCGTATTAGAAATCAATAAGCCCTTGTTTTTAATTAATTAAGAAAAACACTGTGTGGAAACCTAAAAAAAAGCTAAAAACCCCCCCGGTGGCCGTCCTCAGCACTGTGTGGAGGACTCCGGGATCTCCAACGGAACGCAACCGGAGTCCTCCAAGCGCGATGCCGTTTTTGGCTTTTTCCCGGTGAGCATCAGCGCTCACTTTTAGATATTTACGACGACATGCGACCACACATGCCGCCATCCTTCCCAAGGTCACTTGACTGGACAGTTCGAGCTCCCACTGTTGCCGCCCGCAACTCCAGACGCCCCCTATAAGTCGCCTCTTACGACAGGCAGGGGATACCGTAGTCCTATTCTGGTCCCAGTACTACAAGTCCCAGTAATCTGAGTACCTAGGTTCGAATCAATGTAAAACTGATTTTACTATAGTTTTTCACTTGTGATCTATCTAAACGGTGAATCACAATTTTTCAGGAGGATAAAAAGTAATTTGAGTGTACTGTTTACAAAAAAAATGTGTAGCGACCCGGTAATTTATTTTCATAGGCCGATACCGGGTCGCTATCCGCCATTTGAGAAACGCTGGTAACTAAATCTTTCTTTATTTGAGAGCAGATGTACACAGCAGTGCGACAAAGATTAAGCCAATTAACTAAAGTAGGTTTTAAGTGCTAATCTCATTTAGAACAGGGGAATTGCGGAGAGAATAAACACACCCCAACAATAGACTAATTAATGGTAAAGGGTAAATTCCGGGTTAATGTTACTTTTGCGGTACTCTTCCTTCGGAAACACTGAAAGTTTTTGTAATTTTTGTTTTAGTAGTACTTCTTTGCAAACTTTCAAGCGAGTGTGCGCGCGTGCATGTGTGTATGCATGTAAGTGTGTGTGTGCGTGCCTGTGTGCATCTGTGCCTGTGTGAGTGCATGTGTGTGTGCGTGTGTGCGAGTATGTTCCTATAATAAAATAATTATTGTAACAGGTAGGTAGATTATTCTTTCCTTACTGATTTAGAAGTCACCACAATATACTTTTAGAAGTGTACAACACTACAGCCTGCTGAAAAGAAAGTTTCGTACTAAATGGAGAATGTAGATTGAACTTTAAATAACATGATCCATGCAATATTTTCATTAATAAATTTCAATAACGACCGTCTAACGTTAACAAATGACACTGTGTAATAAGTTTTAGTTAGTTATTTTAATGCGTGACTTTTTACCGATATTTCGACACACGTGAATCGTGGTCACGGCAAAACTGCGGTGGCGGGGACAATCCCGTTAACAAGCTGTACTTGTTATGTTTAACATACTTTTTTAACATACCTAAATAAACTATTTAGGATACCTAACTGCAGATTGGTATTCGTAAGTAAATCGTCCCTAGCTCGCGCGCTGACTTTACTCAACGGTGTCCTGTCTTCGAATCCTAAATTTTTTCTACACCTGC
>DWNE01007224.1:0-12408 GCA_018249875.1 Cecropterus toxeus | reverse complement strand
TGGTCAGCGCGGTGGACTATGGCCTAAAACTCTCACTCTGAGAGAAGACCCGTGCCCAGCAGTGGGACAATAATGGGATGACGAGATATATATAATTATTCTTATCCCTGAGAACTAATAATAAATTGACGCTTTAGAATATCAGAATATTTCGTCCCATGCCACGAAAAGAGTTACATCTTCAAAATTACAACTTTACAGTGTGGCCATTCAAAACATTATGGAGGTTATTTTGAGTATAACTTTTTTTATATAAAAGATACCTGTTTTTTTTTCTTGGCGTCATATTGTTATGTTATAAGGTACATTAAAGGCTAATAAATGGGTCTTAAATATTATTAATTTCCTTTATACGGGGTTATATTTCGACATACACTCCTTTTCGTCGTAAAAAGATTTGACTCATGCAGTTGTATAAGAACATAAAATCATATTCTCGGGAATCAAATACACCAGAACTGGATCTAACTATACTTATAACTTTATTCTACGGACTATTTTCAAATATTTGAACTGATATGTGTAACCACAACTTAAAGTTTTAAGTAATATTTATTTATTACGTTCAGACTTTTTTACCAATTAATAAAACCTAAATTATAATAATAGAAATTTCTTTAATAATCAGCAAACATAACAAATTCTTCAAAAAATCGCATGAAAATAAAAAAATATATCAGCTCTCCATATAATTCCATGAGTTCTCATACATACGTAAATAAAATTAATACAATTATTCAGTGACACAAGGAACATAATATGTTCCTTGTCAGTCTCATTAAATGTACTGTGTGGTAAATTTTTGAAATATTCGTGATGCTCCACCGGTATAACAATGGTTTTACACATAATTATAAGGTCTTTATACTTGTCAAAAGTTATATTCAAAGGCTGATTATAAACTTGTTTCAAATTTGTTGAAGGTTTGAAAAGCTATTTCTTGTACCTACTACCAGCTACAATTATGGTTTCATAGTCTTCAGTCCAATTATTTCTAAAGTAACTTATTCGGTGTTACATGAACTTCTTTTATGCTGTTCAACATTTACATGAACTTCTTTTATGCTGTTCCATTAAACTTTTTGACCTTTTATATTTTTGATCCGTTTTTTCTCACATAGCCGTGTTTTAAAATCATAAAAATCTTGTTGTTTCATGTTTCTCACCGTGTACGGAGCTCCAGTTATTTTAAGCCCACCTCACCAATAGTTGCCACTCGCTTGATGTGTACACTTTTTAGTTCTTGAGGCATTTTCGATAGTCGAGTGCACACTACCACCCTCATTTTGGTTGTGCCCTTTCTTCATAAATCGGTGAGTAATGGACACTTTCTGGTTCATTGCTGCATATAATGTAGGATGAATATACATACCGATTTCGATTTTGGCCAGTGCTATTATCAAACCAAAACAGAAACTAATTTACACCCTTGTCAACACTTACTGCAATAAAATCAATAAGACAGCTGCTTACTTCATTTGCTCCGCGTTTTGCCACCGTCTCATCCCACATATAACAAACTCCACTGAATAATTCTATTAATTTTATTTTTTTTCTTCTGTAGTATGAATTATATAGCGATATGTATGACATTGATCACATTGATCTTTCTTGGGACAGAAAAATCCCAGGTTAAAATTACCATTCACTATATCACGATATTGTCGCTCTGTTTTCGCTTGAACTGCATAATTTCTGTCATCAAACCACTTTTGTACATCGTGAACATACGGGATAAATGAACCATCTAAATAGAGAAGTCAAAGGACTTCAGTTTGAGAAGGTAAAGGCACAAGCAAGATGTTAGACGCGTTCAATTCTTGTAGTGAATGTGTGTTAGTAATACGTGCATTCTGTGAGTGGTTAACATTAACTTCCATAACAAGCTTAGACACCGATGCTGACTGTATAGAAGAAGCTTTAATCATGCTATTAGAAGTTGTGAGAGGAAGTCTACTGTCCGTGGAAGGTTCTAAAATGATACTGGCAGAATTTTCTTCACAATAAACATCGTCAAGGACATCCCGCAACACTTCATAAGTTTCTTCCGCTCCTTCCGGTAATGGTGACATACAAACCTGCCGGTCTGCAATAAAAAAGATCTTTGATAAGTACCTATACTTTGGTATATACAAAATATATAATGAAATAAAGCACTTCATTCGTAAGGGCAATTTGTGATTACATAACTAAGTTTTGTATATTTTTATCTATCCAGTGAATCTATCTTCATATAGATTTACTGCATATATAAAAAAATCACAAATATAATTAATACACAACAAAATTTCGCACGAAAAAGATCACATGTTCATTTTCTAACGAAGAAAAAACATCCATTTTCACATGTAACCTTAAGTATCTAGTTATACTTCCGACGTAAATAGTTACTAGTAGACATATAACTCCAAAATAAATTCTCGATTCCGAAGCAAAAAAATCTATTGCTCGTTAAAACATGTAGTTTTATCATACATTTTTCTCCAAACAATGTAGTTAATGATAAAAATGCAAGCTATTCTAACTATTACTAGACGTTTTAGATAAATAATGTTGTTTCCGACGATAACAAAAACATATAACAATTATTACTTTTTACATCGTAATTAACATGGTTGTGAAAAAAATGGGATTACTTATCACAACATCAATAATTGAAATTAAATTTTATAAGCTTTAAAATAACTGACTTACCAGCATTTTGTTGAAATGTTTCCATTACAATTGGCGGCAAATTCTCTTGGTTATCGTCATCACGGGTTTTGTTCAACACTAGATTTAACACTTTTTTCAAGCGTTGTGATTTCATTTTCCGTAATATTAAAAATAATTATGAGTATTTAACAATAAATAATGCAAGTTACAAAACAACAGCATCAAGCGACAGGTACATTAAAAAAATTGAACAGCGAAGCATCTTCCTGCCACGAAAACCGTGGTAAGTGACGATGCGTCGGAAGGCCGCCCGCACGGCTCCCGCGAATTGGTACTTATGTGTAACGTGATACTTTTCTCGTCGGAACATATCGATTCGTGTCTTTTTAGCACATAATTATCTCGCGAACAGAAGCGAATTAAAAAATAATAAAAATATGGATATGTAGCCCCAAACGTGTTTATTATAATGACGTGATAAATCTAGTTTTGGTTTATCTAAACATATAACTCTTTTCGTCGTATGGGACGAAATACTAAACACAGGGTAAAATAGTACAGCACTTCTAATTTATGTTGGCACTTCATAAACATTCTAGCTCCATAAGTACATGTGTAGCAACGTAACTATTTTCATATTTCTCGGCTAAATATTTTTCATATTCCGTATTTTCTCGTTTCGTTAATTTGGCGTGATGGAAGACGGGCATTTGGTAACATGGGAACATCTATAATGGGGAATTAAGGGTGCTACCACATAGGTTTTATTTTTTAAAATATGATTTCTAGTACAGCTTGTGAGGTATTTAAAGGGTAAAAAACGAAGAGGCTCGGTTTTTGAAACATTTTAAATTTTTATTTATAACCCGAGTACGTCAGAAGGATGGTAATGCTTGCTTGCATGTATGTATGTTTGTTTGTCCGTTTCTTTGTCACGCGATACAGCGCAAACGGCTTGACGGATTGTGACGTATGATATATCATTAGATTCGTCACAGTTTCGGAAGTAACATAAGCTATATAGCTTTTAATAATGGCGCCCGGAAATAGAGGAAAATACGGGCAGGGACGGTTTTTTTTTACTTTTACGACAATATGGGTCTAATGAAAGCTAGTAAAGAGACTAGAATTATGAACCAAATACCATTATGAATAAAAACATCGTTTATGCAGTCGGTTTTTTGTTTTACAACTTTTAACAATGTTACTAACATAAAATATTATTTGTAGTACCTATAGTTTCTGAGGCAAATCCTTAAAACTTTTATAACTTATTAACTATTTAAAGGGAACGAAACGAAGAGCTGCGGTGTTCAAAATTTTCTTTTAAATATTCATTTATTTACCTAGAACAACTTACAAGGACAAGCCTTACAAGTTATTTCAACTTGTTTAAGAAACTATTTTTAACGAACTGCGTTAGAGGAGGGTAATGCTTTTTGAGCGCATGTATGTATGTATGTTTGTTTTTATTGTTATTTTTCCACGATATACCTCAAACGACTTGACATATCATAATAATCATCTTAGTTGGCAGAGTGACATAGGCTATATATATATATATTTTTATATAACGCCTATAATAAGAGTAAAAGGCGAGGGGGGAACGACGATTTCCAAATTATAATACTTTTTCTTGACTATTCATGAAAACTCATATAAACTTAAACCATATTCTTATAAGTTGTTCAACTTGTAAGGCATATCTTTGTAAGTTGTTCATGCAAACATAAATGTCCAGTAAAGTGTGGAAGCGCCGTATGTCATCCGCCGTAATTGATTCTATGTAGTAAATGGATTATGCCACATTTTTACTAACTTTATCCTTATTTAGGGTTTTTGTCTTTAGAAAATATTAATAGAACAGACGCTTATGTAATGCGATGTTATTTGCGAAAATATATTTTTTTAATCTTCATGAAACTTAACGGTAATGATAATTTATTTACGAGTACAGTCCACAAGAAAGGATATACATACGCTCGAAAAACATTACCCTCCTTCTGACAAGCGGTTAAAAAAAATGTAATCAATATAAGTATTATATTTTAATTGAAATTCCATGTATTTAAAATTGGAAATATTTAAATGTCTCTAAATCTACTATCATTTCTGAGGTTCTTTTTTCAAACGGCAACGAAATTTATATGTGTATATTTCATGCATCTCGGTGTGTGTAACGTTTAAAGTTCTAACTGAAATGAATATTTATCTCGGGCTAGCAAGTAAAATAAAACAGAGAGCAAACGTGCGGTACTCGGGTTAGTAATAACACTCAAGTTACAGGTTTGAATAAAATTCAAGAGGAAATGTCACTATTTAAACAGACCATGTTTTTCATTCACAAAATTTTTTGTGCAATATTTTTATACTACAGTTTTAGCAAACGAGAATGCAGTCCACCTGATTCTAAAAAAAGTATTGGATAATTTCCGAATCGGCTGACTTATTTAAAAGGATGACTATACTCGGAAGTAGTAACGATTGAGTGATAGATCGTTATTTAATAATAGGAACCAAGCTTATCATAGTACCAACATGAATCATTTTGATCACCCAGCGACCGCGTCTAACCTTGCTATACTTCGTTTATTTGTTTATTTCTCCCATACAATTACCGCCGCAGCCGACGCAGCAAGTTTTCAGCCAATCCTAAAGTAATGTGCCTATTAAAATTAATGATTACTACTACACGGTCAAAGAAAAAGCGAAGAAACCTACATAACAGAGCGAAAAATAAAGTTGTCAAAGACGTTTAAAGTCTACCAATTCGCACTTAATATTCGCACGAAAAAGTGATTTGGGAGAAGACCCGTGCCTAGCAGTCGAACAATAATGGGCTGATGACAGCTGGAATCTACACAAGAAATTATAGTGCTTACATGATTTTCTCTCTCATGAACTCTCTCACTCTGAGAGAAGACCCGTGCCCAGCAGTGGGACAATAATGGGTTGACGATACATAATTTTCAGTAAACGATTAAAATTAGATCTGTCTATTGTTCTACACCGAAACATAATCCTTTCGAATTGTGAAATTCCCTGTGATTTCGATTTTGAATCCGCGCCTCATTTTCGATAACTGCTATTCAACGCTCGAATAGTATTGTATTGATGCCAATTCCAGCTTATTCTCAGCGCTTTGTACATTCTGATGTTCATTTACTTTTAATATTATCGGTGTCTGACATTTAGTATGAATCATATTATAAATACTCATAACAATATATTTGTGTTCAAAACTATGGCAATAGATCTGACTAACCTACAAGTATTTGTATATACCTGAAACAATATGTAAGTTTGAATTAGTGACGGTTTTTAGTAGAAGCTCGTTTAATACCAACTTTATGTTCTCTCTTCTATTCTGTATAAAAAAATAAATAAAAAAAGCGTGGAGTGTTTTTTAAGATATTATCGAAATGATAATCACTCTACTTATATCTGTCAATAAAATATCTATAACCATTGACACCATGCACCCCACGCTTTTTTTTAAATAAAAAAAGCGTCAAGTAATAACTTAAAATAAAAAAGAAATATATTCAGTACAACACGTTTTTAAGTCTCCGGATACTAACTTAAATAATGTTAATAGCTTTATTTATATGTTACTATTGATTAAGATTCTCAAATTTATTATGCTACAAAATAGTATAAATAATTCATCCCTAACAAATTATCAAGGAAATCGCTTTTATTTTATACTAACGGTAAAAACACCTCTTAATCCGGAAACCACCCACAGTTCTTTCCATTAACACTACTTATGGGTAAACTCCATTGTCGAATCTGTCCATTGATTCTTGTTTTGGATATCGAATAATTTCCACTTAATAAATCGCCTGACGTTTACGGTCAAATTGACCAAAATGAAAAGCAAATTGCCGAAAACCGCAGGTTTACGAGCAATATATTATTTGAAGCAACCACGCGACCATTCGTTGTGATTTAATACTGCGGCGTAGGTGATGCTGTATTGTACCTGTAACAAAAATAATATTCTGTCAGTTACATTTTCTCTATAATAAAGCATTATAAAGGTAAGGTACGGTAATAATGACAGTGGTAACAGAGATACACAGAGAGTTTGTATTGAAGTTCGACTAGGGAAGTACCACCGCCGCACCTACTTCTAGTGTAAAGCAGTTTTTGCGTTTCATTGGAAAGGTGTGGTTGCCAGCTTTCTTACATATGAGGCGATTAAGTAGTGATCTGTGATCGACTTCGGATAGTACCGCTGTTCTATATAAAGTAGCTTAAAGATGTCCATAGGCGGCAACCTTACAATATATAATTAAGTATTCTGTGAATATTTCAAGCGGCTTTCTGGTGACGTTATTGCGCCGTCTGGGTGCTCTCCTTAAATATTTTATTCTTTTTTTATTATTTGTTACAGAAATACGCGATCATGTGCGATAAATTCAACTGTCTAAGTATCACGGTTCATGAGAACAGCCTTTTTGAGGGGAAACCCATCATGGGTTCCTCTCGGCGCGGGGGCTGCTGAGAGGACATGCCGGATTTCTACTGGCTAAAACCCCACGATGTTCTTCTGTACGCCCTTTGCCGGGATTGCGGGTACGCTAAAAGCACTCGTGCACGGTCCCGACGGCTTCTGCCCTCGGCAGGGCCCATCTCTTTTTGAGTATGGAGCTGGAGTGGCTCCATCCCATCATCTTTGAGGTGCGCGCGGGTACACCGCGCGCGCCAACTCGAGGATTTGTATTTTCACGCAGGATACCTCTCGTATCCCGCGCCAATGCCTCAGTTAGGGGGGTAGAAATAGGGCGTGGGGGGCCCTCCGGTACCTACCCCCGGTTTTCCGGCTGCGGATAGGGAGGTAAGTGATAATAATTCTCAAACAGGCACATGAGAAGAGAGCCCTATAATTTTCAATTATAGTAAAATGTGTAGCCTATTTCCTATTGAAATCAGTTAGCCCTCTTGTAGAAAGGTTTTATCATTAAGTAGAAATGCAATAAGTGTTGCAGCATTAATAAACTTTATTTAAGTCACGATGCCAATCGTTGACGCAAGGCTTACCTAATTTTGATAAAACGTATGTACCGTATGTAGAAAATGATATTAGTAATAAATCATACGATAAAATATTGACTAACTTATGTATATAAGTAAATAACCACTTCATTCATAATCGTTCGAGATGGAGTGTCCCGGTTGGTGGGCTATCGCCACAATCGTATATTTATCAATTCAAGTAAGTATATTATTTCCTTCTTATGATTTACATGACCTAATTTCACCACTAATAGTTTTGTGTCTGTACAGGACAGTGCTGTGTTTGGTCAAAATGTACCTGGAGGACCCTCTGGAAATAGACCGTCAGTAAACCCGTCGTCCACTGAATTGTTAAATTCCATACTAACAGTTGCTGCGTCAAATGGAGTACTTCCTGATTTATTACCGATGCTACAGGGACAGCAACCCTTTACCCCGGAGTTAGCGAAGCCAATGTCAGTGGTACCTATGCCATCTCCTGGTTGTGTTAATTCACCGGACCCTACTATTTTTCCTAATCAAGGAAGACCACCTGTAGGAAATCAGAATGTGATATACGCAACTGCTTTACCCTCTGGACCAGGCTGTTCTAATACAATATCCAGTGCACCGCAAACTATTTCACTTCCTCCTTTACCATCGACCAATTGCGTGCAACAGATTGCTCAAGCAGTGCCACTTGAAAATTATCCTACATGTGCTCAAAATGTAGGTGCAGTTCGACCAATGCCTATAGCATTACAACCGCAATGCCAATTCAATGAAGTTAATCCGTACAACGTTTATAACCAAATCGAATCTATATCACTGCCTGACGTGAACATGCAACCGCTAAATTTACCGATATCGCCACCGCCTCAAGTTTTACCAGCAATCAATTCGTGTTCGGGAACTTTGGAGATAACACCGAATTTGGGATTACCGTGTCTAACACAACAAACAGTATCGAGTGACAGTCAACCATTGAATCTACAAATTAACGTGCCTACACCAACCGCTCCGAAAATCACGGTTGTTTCAGCAAATCCTACAAATTCACCGATTCCAGGACCATTTTCCTCCGATTCAGCTAATTTGCCTTATCAATACCCTCCGCCACCTCCCATAGTAATAGGAGGAGGTTCGAGATCCAGTTTGCGAAATATGTTACCGATATTATTACTAGCATTGCTAAGTGATCGCGGATGTAACAAATGTGACGGATGCTGCTGTTGCTGTTCTTGCAACAACAGTAATTCCGGCAACAACATCCCTATACCATACCCAATACCTATACCTATTAATAATCCAGTAGTCAACACTTGTCCGTACCCATACTCCTCTCGTAACCGAGAGTCCAGAGATGATGGAGACGATGACGAGGACAAGAAAAGAAAATGAAATCACATATCAGTTGTTTCTAATTTATTAATGCGTTTAATTTAATATTGTGTGCAAAGAATTGTAATGTTATGCCAATTTGATTACTTGTCTAATTATATATTTTAATGATCTTAATGTTGTTGATAATGTTATTTTTAAGTTTATGACTAATTATAGGATTTTATGACGATATGAAATTGAACGTTACAAAATGGTGCAGTTCAAACAAGAACGGCAAACACAATCATCATAACTTGGCGGGGAGTCAAACAGTCCGTGATGGATTTATTGCATTGTTGCGGAGCGAATGCCGATAAAATGAAATGTGTGGTAAAATTGGACAAATCTGTGGAGTGAAAGTCTTTTTCATGGTGTATTCCACTTTGATCACCCAGGTCATATCACCTAGGTGATCAAGGGCGACTCATTGGTGTCCTTTGATCACCTGAGACATAATCACTTGCGATGAGACATAGGTGACTTAAAGAAAATATATTATTATCATCGTCATTCATCATTTCATCACTTCAGGCACCTATTTTACGTATTTTGTATAAAGGTGATTAACGATTCTGAAATAATACATTACCTTTAAGTCTTATGATCACTCACAGCTTGTCTCAGGTGATCAAAGGTCACCAATGAGTCGCGTTTGATCACCTAGGTGATATCACCTAGTTGATCGAAGTGGAATACACCTTCTTTATCGTCTTTTGCTCGACGACGCGCCATAAATGTGTACGCAGGAGGCTCTTAACTTAGTTTATTTCTCCTAGTTCAGTTACGTGACACTTTTGTATTGGATACCCTGCGATTCTGTAAATCTTTGATTTACAGAATCGATACAATCAGGTAATAGTTGTTAGCGATTCAAAAGTAGATGTATTTGTTTTATGTTCAATGTAAGTGAAATAAAATGATAAATAAATGAATGTTCTTTAATTTCTAAGACAAATATTTTATGCCTGAGATAATTTAATATGACTCACAAACACTTCACCAGACCATTACGGATATTGGATCAATGAGCGATGAGCTGAAACTCAATGGAAGACATTGTTATTCTAATAAATTAAAAATGCCTAATACATACATACAATTAAACAAAATTGAAGTGTCTGTTTGTAATATCAAAATAAAAGTTTATAAATATATACGGTAACACAACAAAAAACAATTATTAAAATTTTGTCTGACGGTTTGTTTTGGCTTATCTAAACGCTTGATCGAATTTCGACGGGATTTTTGCTAAAATAAACATTTTCTAAACTCATAGCCCCATTCTAGAATTCTTTAGCGTCGTAGGAACCAACACACAAAGATGAATATACAAACACCCAGACCCAGAACAGAATCTAAATTCACAATACAGATGTCCGTCTGGCCGGGGCTCGATCCCGGAACCCACAGCATGACACATGCGCTCATGAACGCATGACATGAACGGTATAGTGACCGCTACGCCACGCCGGTCGTTAAATTTTTAAAATGCGGATCAAACCGTAGTTCACATCTTATTTCTAATAAATTTTATCTACAATGTAATTGAAATGCATGAAGACATGAGAATTGTATGCGAATATATTGACATCAAATATTGTTAAAACAATGTTTATGCGAATGACAAATTCATAGATAACTATGTAAACATGCGGACATACATTTACACACCGGTTTCGATAAGTGTGTACACATGTGATATGGCGGTTTGGTTGTGACGTAACTGAGATAAGATATGAGACAGTCAATGGTGTAAGCGCTGAAATATAATGCACCTGACGTAATTACTGAGGTATTATAAGCGAGGGATCGATCGAATCAGTCGATGCGAAAATTTCTTTGACAAATTGAAAAATGTCTATAAGTATTTTGGTTCTTGTCGTTGCGCTGTTAACTTCGATTCAGGTAAATAAACTTTGTAGTACAAATCAGGGATGTAATGGGGCTCTGTAAGAGCTGTAAATAGTTGAGATGTAAGTAGGCTTCAAGTTCTGCATATTATTCAAACTAAAAAAACTATCCAAGTAAAATTTTAAACTTGAATTACATTCTACATATCGTCATCTTATTACGTAACATTGACAGAATGATCGCCAAGCTACCTCCTTTTTTAAATTCACAGCCAGAAACACTAGAGTTAAGATTTTAGATTAAAAATTTAGCAGTTGTAACTTTGCAAATATTTTAATAATAAACGCGGTTAAAGAAAATTCACGATTGAAATGCAAATCTAAATATGGCACCAATACTATCGCGTGATATAATTTAGATCAAGCAGCAAGGAAGAAACCTTTATTTCAAGGCGTTCCAAATTAGTCAGAGCAGCAACGCATATTTGGACAACCTCAGTGAACAAACTCATCTCGAGCTGGATACAGACGGGTTGCAATGATCACTTACCATCATGCCATCATGCTGGTTACTTGTACATTATACTTTTTCAAATAGACTTTAAATGTAACCATTTCTTTATTTTACAGAAAGAAGTTTTAGCTCAAGTGCTTCCATACGGTGGAGCTCCAGTACAATACATTGACAATGAGGACGACGATCTTGGACTTCTGCTTACTATTTTGCTGCTCACCAGCAGAAACAGGAACAGTTGCTGCGGTTGCTGCCAATGCTGCTGCGGCAGTCCCAAAAACATTCCAATTCCGTTTCCAATACCAATTCCAACAAATAATCCAGTAGTTAACAAAGGCTTCCAGGAACCAGACAATGATGACTATGAAGATGCGCCTAAAGTGAAAACCAAAGATGCGCAAAATATTTGCATTGAAATAACGAGTGACTGTTAGTTTTAAGAATATTGTAAATTATTTATTAAATTATAATATTTAAAATGTTCTTTCGTATTCATGTAATCCTTGTCTTCATTTTCATTAAATATTAATTTATTTGTTAACTTAAGACACTATCTGGTAAGAATTATAAATAAAATAAAGAACTTTCAGAAATATTTATAACTAAAAAATGAATTTTAACTAAAATCTTAGTTATTATTATTAACATGGTTATGAAAAAAATAATTTTACCTTAGAAACACAAACTGGCGTAATTTAATCTATAATAATACAAAATTCATTAGTTCAAGGTAACAAAAACAAAATCTATTATGAAATAGTATTATCAAAGTATATTTTGATTTTTGACACGTATGTAAAATATTTTATTACTATTCCGATTATTATATATGTTATTGATTAATTTGTGTCCGACATCAAGAGTCGTTGGTCGAAAAGGGACCGCTCCGAAAAGGAACCGCGGTCCCTTGTGACTACCACTGTTTCTGAATGGGTCGATTGGGACCAGAAATTCAACATGAAATTATATAGTCGGCAGAAAAATCTACATGCTGCGTGTGAGATA
>DWNE01007223.1:0-12409 GCA_018249875.1 Cecropterus toxeus | reverse complement strand
TATTTCATTCCTTTATTGATATTAAATTCGATAGTAAAATATTAGTACGTTGACGATACATAGTTACATACATATATAACTCTCCTTGTAATATATTGGCACATGTCCGTTCATGTTGCTGAAACAAGAATTTATGAGTTTACAAATATTCAATACTATGTTATGTATGCGTGTGTGTTTATTTTATCTTTTGCTGAAGATTTAATTGTTTGTTTACTAGTGCGAACCTTAATTAGGGATAATTATCTTCATTTTACGTTTTTTGAACAGGAGATCCTACATTTAGGTAGATTTGCCTTTTTTGTAGATGTGGTAATACATTACTAGGTGAGCGATACACATTATTTACTTAATGAGTATCGAGTAGATAGCTAATTGCTTCATTAACTAATTCGTTTGGTAATTGTATAGCTACCGGAGATCTTCCGCAATTGCTTCAATATTGTTCTGGTGCTTTATAATAACAGAACGACGGTACTTGAAGCAGGCGTTTGCATCAACGTGGTTCATATTTATCAGTTGCTCAATATAAAATTACATAACGTTGCAGAGAGAGTCAGCAACCAATTTACTTCCGAAACGGAGCCCTCGGCGTCCGAGTGGCGTGAGGATTGAAGGTGCACCCGATGTTGCAATGCGCTGATCGCTGGTCGTTTCCATTCCAGTCGCCACTAGCTGGTTGACTCGAGAGGTCGCGCCGGATGACGCCTACACTATGTCAAACGACCTACACATTTAAATATGCCGCCGTCAATGCCGCGAATCTACGCTTCAGTGTATAATCTGTGAAATAATTTGAAAGTATAGTATAACGAAAATGGAGCTAGAAAAGGAAATAGTGGATCCTCACAGTGCAGTGATAAAGAAGCCTAACTACATGCTAATGTCCTTGCAGAGGATACTCGTATTGTGTGTAATTATAGCTAGTGTTGTAGTGGTTGTTTACTTCACCCCGATGCCAGGTGAGTGTAAACTGTGTGATGTAAACACTGTAGTAAATTCTACCCTACATTATGGTCTTGGTATAAGAATAGCGCGAATTATTGTTTCGTCACTGATAGTAGGTAATAAGAATAAAATATGATAATATTGAGACAGTGTTTGTTGAATTAATGTGGAGTGAATGTGGATATATTATCTTATACTTAATACATTATATCTATTATACTTTTGTAAATTAAGTAATATACTTATTTATATAAATAATTCAAGTGATGTTCTCTATCATCCACAGAACCTAATGGAATTGAGTGTAAATTATAGATACCTATATTTAACGGTAATTTCCATTCAATATTTAACGATTGGTACCTACATCGGTTGATTGTAGGTATGTATAAGATTATAAAAAAGTATATATGTATTACGATTTATTTCATATTAAACACAATACATATATTATATTAAATATATTGTTTTACATTTAATATAATTTGACTTTGTAATTTTGTTTTTACGTGGAATTGTAGATTTATAACAGAGGTGGTGTTAGACACTTAATATTTACATAAGTTACTTATACTATTAATAATTTGAAAATATTACTGTATTTAATTTTTTTTCCCGTGAAGGTGGAATTAGAAAAAAGTTACTAGTTAAAATAATGTCAGCAGTAATTATTACAGTATATGCATTAGGAACATGTTTTTACGTTATGTTTCTTGTTTTGATTGTAGGTTATATCTGACGTGTATGGTACATAGTAATATATTTTATTTTCAGAGGAATACTTCGAAAACTGTGATCGAGAGTGTCATGAACTTGATTGGCCTATGATATGCCGCGTGAAACTTGTGATTGAAGTTTACAAGACTTTTAGCAAGTATGTACTAATTAGCTAAATGTGAAATTTTAGATTCGGGTATGTACGTAAGAAGAGAAAACTATAATAATTTATTATTTTTTGCAGATCTTGTAGCAGTTGTGTGGAGGATGGTGTGGAGTGTCCATTAACGTGCATAACAGCAGATGGCCGGGAGCGGGGCGTTCTCTCTGCGAATAGAGAACTGCCGGCTCCAGCTTTCCACGTCTGCCAAAATGACATTCTCGTCGTGGATGTGGTGCATAGAGCACCAGCCCATGCCTTGTCAATACATTGGCGAGGACAGCCCCAAAAAGAGACTCCTTTTATGGACGGCACACCAATGTTCACTCAATGTCCACAACCGGCCTATACCACCTTTCAATATAAGTTCCGTGCTTCGTCGGCTGGAACACATATGTATCATGCTCATTCAGCTGCGGATGCGGCCGATGGCCTTTCTGGAGCTCTTATTGTACGTCAATCATCACGGCTCGATCCTTTGAGAAGTCTATACGACGTGGATGCTGCCGAACACACAATCTTTATTTCTGAATGGGGACATTCAATGGGTCCCCTAGCTGGGATAACTTCTAAGGTTCCCAACGCTGAATCTTTGCTTATTAATGGCAAGGGAAATACTAAAGAATCTCCAGAAGCTCCATTAACGAAGTTTGTTGTTGAACATGGCAAAAGATACAGATTCCGTTTGGCATATGGCGGCGGTGCCAAAAGTTGTGCTGTAAAGTTTTTTATTCAGCAACACGTTCTTGAGCTCGTTGCTCTCGATGGTCTCATGATTCAAACAGAAAAAGTTGACTCCATTACTATGGGACGAGGAGAGCGAGCAGACTTTATATTGGAAGCTAATAAACATCTCGATACATACAAAATGAGAGTGATCGCCGACAGTTCCTGTCAAGATGACTTGGAAGGTGTTGCTGAATTAGTGTACAAGGAGAATGATCAAAAATTATTACACAAGAACGAGGGTGATTATCCAGTGAATCGTGATTTTACGACAATTAACAGCGATCAGTGCAGTATTGACAGTGTTTTGTGTTTGGGTGACTTGCATGCGGCAAGCAAAATTCCGGCTGAACTGAGTGGATCGACCGCTGAGACAATTTATGTGCCTTTTAATTACTCTACTAGACAAATTTCAGCGAAACGTGTCGGTGAGTACTTTAATTGTATACCCATTGCATTTAGAAAGTTTTTTGAAATTAACGTTCTTATATAATAATAGTTGGATCATTATTTTGTTTTTTATTAAACGGAACGCAAAAATTATTCATATATTCACTGCCCAAACATTATATCGTAAATAGTTAAAGCCACTAGCGTAATTATATAGAGTATTATTGAGGTTCTTATGTTCTATTATTACGGACCACGGATTATTATACACGCGGATACGGATATAGGAATAATATTGTACCGGATTCGGAAACGGTTCCGGATATAAGTATTATTATTTCTGTTAGTTTTGGTTGTAGTAAATTGTATGATTATTTGTTACTTTCGGATAGTTTTGGTTACGGATATTACGTTTTTATTAATTTGAAACGTAAAATATAAAAGGTTATCATTTGGTTTCAATGTTATCATTTGCAATCAATCGTATGAGGTATTATTATACCTAGCTAATTAATTTTAAGTGTTTACTTAAAACAAAAAGAACATGTATTGAAACATATTCGAAATTATCCGAAATTTTTATATCGGATGCGATTACGGATATTTTTGTTTCGGATAATCCGATAGTTTCGGTTACGCATACAGAGCTCCATAACATCCCTGCTATATTCATGAAGCAATAACTAAATGGCAAACATTGTGATACTATAATCACAAAGTTGTTAGCTGTACTCAACCAAAATTCTTGGGTTAGGGTGTTGGAAAGGTGTTCCTTGTCACTCCCGATCAATACACCAATGTGTATTGTGGGAAGAAAACGAAATTATTTGATCACTTCGTCCGGATTAATGTGTTTTGATGAAGCATATATTTACTGTATCATCAATTTTCATAAAATTCAAACTAGGTAGACCATTTACTCTCTGCGCTATTTTTACTTTTAATGTACTTGCATAAAAATATAGTAAATTGCGACGACATACGTTCGTGTAGTTTATCAACCTTGAAATTAATTATGTCGAATTGTTCCAATAATACTCTATATTTTTAAGGGATAACTAAAAGCCTAACACTGTGATAACATTATCAAGTTCTTGGGCAGCAAGATGCACCCGGTCACTCCTGTTACACCAATGTGTATTGCGCTGAGGAAGCGAAATAATTTGATCACTTCGTCAAGATTTCTGTCTTGATTAAATTATTGGCGTGAGTAAAAATACATGCATGTACCAACATATATAATGAAACAAAAGATACATAACAAGGTACAACAGGCGGTCTTATCACTAAAATAGAGATTTCTTCCAGACAACCTTAGTGGCGAAAGAAAACATTTAAGATACAAGAGAGGGTAGGGGAATTGTATTAATTAAATCACCAATTTCATTAAAAGTGGAAACGAAGTAAACCATTTACTCTCTGTGATATTTTTACTTTAAATTTATGTCTGAAAATGCCTGCTGTGCCAACATGCCTTTGTATACACTGTATACAACTATGTAGACACAAATGTATACTTTTTTAAACAAACGTTCAATCTAAATGTAATAAATGATAACATTTTCTGTATACACGTCTGTATACAAAACGTATACAAATGTATACTATTTCAAATAACTGTATAAACCAAAAAGAAGCAGAATCTTTGATACATAAATGAAGTTCAAGTTAATGAGCCCCTTTGATACAGTACAATACAACTTCGGTTAGATTTTTCCGTAAAATTTAAATGTCGGCGAATTGTTGAAACAATGGGTCTTCATTACCCAAAATTTAACAATGAAGTAGGAAGTGGAAATTAAACCGAAAATCGCATTCAATGATTCTTTGTAACGTGTAACTTTATTTTTTTAATTCAGTCCTCGTATTAGGGCTTATAAAATTTATTTTAAATTTCGCATTATTTCAACGACTTGATCAATGATAAATCTGGTGGCATGAGATATTTGGATTTATAGATATAACTGATAACACTTTCGTCTTTCCTCCTTTTTTTTTTTGTTTTCGAGGGGGAAACCTTCAAAAGGTACCCGACGCCGTCTTTCCTCCTAGTTGACGACTAGTACGAGTGGCGACATATTTGTAATTGAATTACAATTGTTGTAATTGGTTACGGAACTTACGGACGTCTATAGGCGGAAACTTTCGCCCATAGACATCCGTCACTACAAAAATATAACTACGGTGGTAGTGTAATAAAAAATATTGTAACTGACAATTTGTAAGTGCCCCCGTAGGCCTATCTATATACATATATGTAAGAGGCAATTCCGACTTATATATCAACGCACAGTCGAAACTACTATACCTAAAACCTTGAAATTTGGTACAGAAGATCCTTTTATGGTGTAAGTGAGCGATAAGAAAGGATTTTTAGAAATTTAAGCCCTAAGCGAGTTAAATAGGGCTTAAAAGCTTGTGCAAAATAAAGACATTTCATTTCACCACCGATAGTTAGTGGTCAAAGACCACTACTACCATCACTATTATCTAGTGGACTGCATGTTCGGTTGCTACTGCAGTTTTATAAAAATATACTAAAACTAAAGTACATTCGCTATAAAAGGAAGAAAAAAGTACGTAGTTTCAAATAAAGTACAATTTATGTTTTTCCTAAACTTTTTGAGCCGAGGTAACTTTTTAGATGCAGCGAAAGGAATTCAAGTTAGCGTAATAAAAAAATACTGTATCTCTACAATTTGTTGATCAAAAAAAAATTGATTGCCAAATCTAAGTATTCCACCACTCCCTAAGTTAGGTGGCTATATAAATAAAAATTTGGACGACCATGTCAAAATAAAGTAGGTATTTTCGCGTACTTTATTCTTGTTATAAAGAATAAAGCACAAATACATCGAATAAAGTACAATACTTTATTATTAAGTATAGCTGTCAAGCCTAGCAGCAGTGGATAAGTACCATTAGATTCTCTATCTAACGTAACTACACACTTGCTACTTATATATTTATAAAAAAGACAGACGGCACACTCGCTTGCAAATAATAAAAGCAGTACGCTCAGTTAAATTACCACTCTGCTCCTTGAATAAATCTTTGCGACAAGTGTACACATACACAATGGGGACATCACTCTTCAGTACGGCATGTAATAGTAAAGGAAATGTCAACGAGGCGTGTTTTGTTATCCATTAGAGCCGGAGCACGATTGTCAAGGTCGTATGTTCAGTCTATTGATCTGTGACCTCTTTAGGGATGGCGACAAGAGACCAATTAGTCAAACAATCGATTCGTGGACAAAATTAGCTGCTTTGCACGTGTAAACGCACAATTCAAAATGCATAATTTTTAGTTAAGTATCATCAAGTCATAGTTATTGTTATGGTGCAGGCCCTTGGCGGCCTTCAAATTTTCCAGTTTTTGTGTTGTAATACTATTCATGCAAATCAGCGATACATTTTTAATCGATATTATGAGCAATGAATCGATCTCACATGCTTGAAAATCGACATTATGTTTTATTGGAATGACATTCATTTTTTTTAATATTTATCTTTTTGCTTTTGTCGACCTAATTGGCCTTTTTTGGCATGCATTTTATTAAAATAAAAAAGTTTAATATATTGAAAGTACATAAAAAGACGAATCGATTTTATAGTTCTCGATATTTTTATGGCCCGTATATTCAAACTTCCATTTAAATCGATTTAAAAATGTTTTTCGGAAAGCATAGCCATCCCTACGTCTTTGACTTCATGTCTTGGCCTTATATCTGAATAAATTATGAGCCTGAACAAGCTTTACCATGTAGCTATCTGTATCTAAGTGAATGGTTAATAGCGGGTCGCTTTCAGTAAATGTGTAAAATTTTAATTCTGCTCGTAGGTAGGTAATGTCATGTTTAATGTATCAGGGTTGTATCCATATTTAGAAACCTGTGGTTCGACTGCAGAGGCAAGTTTCTGCTTAACAGCAGTGGTACACTCTGCTGTATTTTGGTATGAAGCATTTGGTATAAATATTACCAGGTTTACCAGGTGATAGAACCAGTGTAGTTCGGCCGGGGAAGTACAACCGCTGCACCTATTTCCAGCGTGAAGGCAGTTCCTGCGTTTCGGTTGAAGGCTGTGGTTGCCGGCTCCCTTATATATGAGGCGACCATCGTAGTCCTCGGGAGTAGCAACAAATATTTATCCGAAGCATTCCAATTTAGTCCTCAGAAGTAGCAACTCATCTGTGACCAATATCAAGTAATACTGGTCTATCTGGCGTTAATTACAGATGTTCATAGGCGGTGGACACTTACCGACACGTGGTCTACATGCTCGTTTGCAACTTCAATTTCTTGGATAATTCTCTTTTCGTATTTCTTAATCATTATGTTTAAATGTTTTCGTATTGTTTCCCCCAACACATATAATTATTTTAGTAGTTCCTATTATTATGTTTCCCAGTCAACTTGTGTAACTATGTTACATATATGCAACATTCTAATATCTACTTACAAACTTCCAATCAACGTACGTAACTAACATAGTTTTTAATAAGCTTCTTAAACTAACGAGTTCCGAAATAATTAACCCACATTCTCCGATTTTTCGAAATGCTCAAATTGCATTGTTACGACTTACTTCGTTCACCTTCTGACCGGATCATGGTCGTTAAGTAAAAGAGAAAACTTAAGCGATTTTGCGACACTCCCAAAAACAAAAGGGCAATGCCAATTAATTATGCACGTACTCAGACCCCGCAGCATGTTTGCAAATGTCAAAGGTATTTTTATATCACGGAAAGCGAATTAACGAAAATTCTACGACTTTATATGGGACATGATTACGAACGATAACTTAAATGTTTTCAATTTCTCTGTTCCTTAACTTAAAAGGAAGCTTGGCAAGCAAGTAAGGCCTTATAAATGGAACTGAAACTCAAAAAAAAAAAAATACATACACGTGTAAGGCATCTATAAAAAGGTCTTTAAAAATAACCGTCAATATAATAAAGATTTTTAATAATTTCTAAAACCGTTTTTTCTCAAAGTCGATTGTTTGAGAGATAAGCCCTTTCAAAGCGGTAAAATGTGTGCATCCCCCCATCTCTAACTTTATAACTAAGAGTGTGAAAAATCTGGATTAAACATATATTGTAGATGTCAAGGAAAACTTTAAACGAAAATTGGTTCGAAGAAGATTCGGTCGAAATTTTTCGAGATACAGCATTTTTTCAAAAACCGAATAACATAACCTTGTAATTCATACAAACACTATGAAAAACAAACTTATGCTGGTAGTTGGCAAACTGTTCAACCTTATTTTTTACAACAGAGTTATATTTTATCTTTAAGATTTGTGAATGATAATGCTACGGAACTCTTCGCCTGCGAGTCCGACTCGCACTTGGCCGATTTTTTTTTCATTTTATCAGCAATTGGCATAGATACTGGTCTGTATGCATATCACGAATTTATAAATGATTTGCATGTTATGCTGTTGATGTGTCAATAATCAAACTAATAAATGATTACGCGCCGACAAAACGTCGAACGCATGCTGGCCTTTCAAAAGTCATAATTGAATATGAACTTACAACACTTTACCGTACCTATTTCTTAAGCCTTCGCTTAACATATTTGTGTTAGCTCTCGCATGTGTAGTTACATAAATACTATTAGTGTTTCAAGGCGATAAGCAAACTTCATAAGTAGTAATATTCATATTTTATTTTTGATATTGAAGCCCTACTTTTGTATCTACATAAATATATATGTATTCTCGTAAGGTTAGACTTTATATTGACTTTTATGGCATAACGGTACTTGTTTTGAATGAGATCTGATATTAGAGACTGCGATAGTGGGTTCGTTAGATTGTGTTTTGCCTGAAATACTACTTAGTATATGTATTATGAAACGATTGGTGAAGAATCATTTACATAATATAAATTGGTTCCAAGATCACTAGTTTTATTGTTGACCAAGTATTTTTTAAATTTTAATATGTAAGTCAGCAAGCCAGTTCTTTTTTAAATTTAAATTGGTGCTATTATAGATAAAAAATGTAATAAATCGATAGATTGCTACCGATTTTACTTTTACTACGCCAGTAAAATTTACCGCTAGCAGTCATCCACTCCAATCTAATCGCTCTCGATTTTGTGTTACTGGTCATGTTGTTTACGAAGTATGTATTACGTAAAACCATTCACTAAGTCTTTTACAAAGTACTGTGCACAAAAATTATAATTTTATTTGTCCAATGCCTTACTAATAGGCTGATGCGCTTATTTCCAGTTTAGCATATTATACAAAAAAAAAAACTATTTTCCTAGACATCATTTTTGCAATTAATTGTATGAGATTGTCAGCATTTTTTACGCTTTTGTATCTTATTTATATTTCCATTTGCGTAATTACTTAAGGCGATTGTAATGACCTTATTTAAAGCACATGTAACATAAGATGTAAGTCTATTATGTTACTAACAACGAAAAAAATAATGTAGTCACGCCATGTTATGTATTTCGTGTTATTGCGTAACGTTTTCTCAAATTAGCTTCAATGTGTTAGTGGGTCGCATTATTATGCAATAATGTTAAACCACATTGTGTCCTATAATTTATATTCTGTCTTATAACTTAACTATGTAACAAATGTGGACTTATAAATCTATTTTAGAGCTTCTTTATTACGTGTGAGTTCTTTTCCGAGAGCCACGAAGTAATTCAAATAAGTCAATCGTTCGACGCAAGCGACAGCGTTGACGTTAAAAATAAATGTACGAATATGCGTTTGATCTTCTTACTTTTTATCAGAGTGAAGTAGCAAACGGGCATGCAGTCCAAATAATGGTACGTGATTACTGCCGCCCATGGACATCTGTAAGCAACTTCATATAAAACAGAGGATTTATCTGAAGTCTACTCTATCTAATTCTTTTTCTAATTCTAATCTTCTATCGGTTCTATCTAATTTTGCATGGCTATAACTTATTTACCTGGTCAGCTTCTTTTGATTGAATATTTTGTAGTTAAAAATGACGATATTTTTCTGTTGGTTGTAGTTGTTGGTTGTATACACCCTTTGGTTGTAGTTTTGCATATTACCCTATTTGCTAGGAAATAGCAAACTTTTGCTGGCATTTACGCTTAAAATTTAATTTTACATTTGAAAGGAAATTACTTTTCGTGTAACACCAACGGTTACCGAGATAAAACTTAATTCTTTTGTACCGTATCGAAAAGGGTACATCAGCTGGTATATTATATTTTATGGATTATTACAGCGTGTATAAGGAAAGTGAAGTAATCAACGGAGAAGATAATGGCGTCCGCTGTAACCGCCAATAATATTACTTGATTGCGGCCGTGGTGTCTCCGTAATCGTTGGATGCAACCTCCTTGCGATGTAAATGGTGCTTTCGTACACAGATTTCGATTTTTAATGCGTATACGTTTTGTAATCATGATTTGCAATTGATGTTCGTTCAACACATTATTGTCCCACTTTTATGCACGGGTCTTCTCTCAGAATTAGAGCTTTATGCTCTACCGCGCTGCCAAGTGCGAATTGGTGGAGAACTCTTAGGTTTGCAGGTTTCACGATGTTTTCTTTCAGCGTAAAGCAGAGATAATTAATTTCTGAAACGCACATTATTCGAACCTCAGACCCTCGATTGAACGGTCGAGTTTCAACCATTAGGCTATCACTGCTCTGTCATTTGTATACAATTGAGATACAATTGTGTACAGTATGTTTAGTTGTATTACTATTGGTTTGGGAAACATATGACTTAAACGTTGTGTATTTTATTTACGTAAATTTCAAGGTGTTAAGTGACCGAAGAGCCGTGAGCTACGACGACTGTAGCGACAGTAATATCACCACACATATTTATTATTACCTTTTATTATGACATTGCTGTAATTTGAAGGAAAATTGGCTAAAGTGATGTATTGAAATCGTATGAATGGTTGATAAGGTATATTCACTTTTTAATATAATTAATTCAGCAAAAACTTGTAAATACTTATGTGATCAAATAGGGACAAGTCCGTGCGATATTTATTATTTACTATTTACTCGTTGACTCAACAAACTTTGTTCTGTCTCAATTAAAAAATGAAACTGAAATGAAACACTGATAGTTATGTTAAACGCCATAGGATCACATTATTTTTATATCGTGAATGGCCGTTAGGTTTTCTTAATTTTCTTCCTGTAACTTACTTCCATTTATCTTTTATAGGAACCTTCTCTTGACAATAAGAAACTTAACAAGATAAAATGTAATGTCTTTATTTTGTATAGGCCTACGGAGTCACTTACAAATTGTCAGTTACTGACACTGTTACTTAAGTTTCTGTTACTAAATTTTCTGACACTACCACCGGATTAATGAAATCGGTCCAGCTGTTCTCGTGTGACGTGACGATTAAGGGAAATAGGGATCAATTTTTATATATATAGATGAAAAAGGGCATAGCTTATTCATTTTCATGGGGGCAATGTCCATTTATATTTTTTATAATATAGTAGCCATGGAGAATGCAGCCCACTTGATGGTAAGTGGTCACTTCCGCCAATGGACAACTGTAATCCCCAGATAAGACCAAGGACTTGCCTGAGGATAGCCACAGATGCGTTGCTACTCCTGAGGACTAAGTTGGAAGGCCTCGGATAGGTATGTGTTTCTTACCACATCCTTCAGAATAGAAGCTGCGCTCTTCATCACAGCTGCGCATAGTACTGCGGTATGGCGGTGTTTTCAAGAGTTGAACCACCATTAAATGGTTTAGTAAAATTATAAAATTCCTATAAATTGTATATATGTATATGCACCCTATAATTATATAACTCCATATTCAGTTTGTATATGAAGGGTATTAATATCTTCATATACTTAATTATTTATGCAACATAAGTCGAAGAGTTGCCGGAAGCACTATCGCTGAATTAAGTCTGACTTTTGCTAGTGAAGTTTTTACCACTTACCGTTTCCTCTGAGTTTTAACTTTTTAATGGCAATGGCATTAAGAGTCTGCTTTTAGTTAGTAGTAACTTATTTCTTTTACTCACATGTTTATGGTTATACTGAACTATAATGTAGCAAAAGTACAGTAATTATCGGATCATCTATTATCTTCTTAAAAATCTGTTATTATACCGGATGTAATCGTTAAGTGTGCACAGGCGATTATTACGTAACTATTACAGATATCAAAAAACTTTAAACTGATATCAAAAGTACTTCACCTAATGAGTAAAATGACAATAACAGCTTTTTAAAAATAAAACGAGAAATATCCAAAAAAAAATACATTAAACACTCCCATACATTTAGTATGAGATAGAAGTATGAGATAGTATGAGAGTTAGTATGAGATAGTAGAAAGGTAGAAAACATAAAAGAGTTACAGAGTCATGTACGTCTTGCAGTTGATTTAATTACTCCGAACATTTTAAGAAAAGTTTATTTCGAAACTGTAAATAGAGCTCGTCATTATTATTTTGCA
>DWNE01007222.1:0-12409 GCA_018249875.1 Cecropterus toxeus | reverse complement strand
TAAGCCATGTTGTCATCCGATGAGTCGCTTGAAAAAGTTATACATTCGTTTTGGAGACGAGTTTCAATCGCGTGGAACGGAACAGAGTAAACAATCTAATATAATTATGTATAAATTATAAGATACATTGTGTTTTCATGCGATGGCTAAGTCGATCTATTTATTTAAAACGTAAAAGATTTAGATAGTACTTACTAAATTCAGTCTTCTTGGTTTATCCACAACGAAGTTATAGGGGGTCGAAAACGGCCTGAATTGCCTCGAGAAAAGGATAGTACGGCCGTGCCGCTTTTTTGCTCGACTTGGCGGGGGCACTGCCGTGCCCCCAGATTTACAGATCGTTTACAGCCGTGGATTTTTTTTAGAGTACAGTAGCAAACGCGCATTATGCTTAGTAATACACAATCACAGATCAGTGCGGTGCTACTCCCGTGGACTAAGATGGTAGCCTCACATATATGTAAGCGGACAACCACATCCTTCCGCCGAACTAGATAAGAAGTAGGTGTGGCAAGTTTTTTCTACCACCTGATAAATTTTCCTGCGGGACTGAAACTAGAAAAATAAGCAGTATGATATTTTAAGGATTTTTTTAATTACACAAAAACCAACGCTAGTTTAATCAGAACGATTCCTTGATAAATAAGGAGTCTTGAAAATCGTTCAAGCGAGACTTGACAAATATTAAAATGCAGTCTATTTTTACATTACTTTCGCACCGATTACTTTAGAATTCGTAATTTTCTTGAAGTGTAAATCCAACCCGTATTGTTCTTACTACGGCCATGAATCATTTACAGAATTTATCAAATTTTATCATTAAGTACGCACTGACGAAAGGTTTACGATCGCGATAAGATAGCATGATGACAATGTGTTTTCAACATGGAACATAATATACCTGACTCTTTGATAACTCTTGTTATTATCCACAATAATTTCACCTAAATAATTTTAATTTCATTAGTAAACTAACTAAATGTTTATATTAATAGGTCAAAGATGGATGGATGGATTAGATTTATGTCACATTTTGATACTTACACGATATGCGCATAATTTAAACACATACAATTTTTACACCTGTGTACATTTAATTCACATGTGTAAAAAATGCCAAGTTCAAGATACTAATATAAGATATTTTTTAAACCCAAAGTGTTAGTGACTCAGCTATGCCTAATCGGATCCTTGAACATTTTGGAAAATATGTTGTGCAGATACAACCTCTAAATGATATAATCAATTATTAACCGTAGTAACAAAAACTATCCAACTTCTCTAATGCTTTGCAATTCAATTGTAACCTGACAAAATACGATGACCTATTTATTACACGCGTGAATAATTTTACTTTAATAGTAATCATTACACGTAAGTATACATAAACCGTTACCTAAGTATACAGAATACAAGTAATGATAGTAATAGTAATAATATATAAATGAAATCAGTAATTCTCGAAGTAGCGGTTTATAAGCAAGTGACTATTCCTAAATTGTTGTGACAGGTAACTGATAATTGCATGCAAATTAATCAATTATCAAGATATTGGCGCATTGTACGTGAATTATAAATAAGACGTGTTTGTCGGATACAATAAGTAACAATGAAATAGGTATAAGTACGTAAATGCCTAGAAGAGAATCAAATGTCCGATTTATAATTCTGTAAGCGTTAGGGTTTTTGCAGACAAAGGAGACCACCTCAGCGATACGCTCACTCCGCCAAACGACGCGGAGTACTCAAGTCCAGCAGGTACCTACTTATAAAGTATAAGTAAGACGATAAGTTTTAAGATAAATAATATTATCAGCACAGACATGAACAGGTTACAGGTACATACAACAATGAAACTGATAAATAGATAATGCCTTAACAACTTTCTTAGAAAAGGTACCTACCTACTTCAATATCCAAAAACACCAAATAACTTAAAAACAACTGTAAATATATGCTATATATCGAAATTCTCACAGGTTTACCCCATGTTAATTTGTTCTTGCTTCCATTCAAGATACGGAAAGGCCAATGACATTGGTGGAGTATTTAAGGAACAGCAATTCAAAACACTCCACTTACCATTCCCGCACTCTTGTACACTAATACAATTTACATTATGTAAAATGTTAAAATGTGACAAAAATAACTTACTTCAGATAATATATCTGTCCTTCGGGCGTGCGAGCTTGTTCCCAACCGGCGGGGAGAGGGCCCAGGTCATCTGGAATATGTGTGACGACATCGTAGGACCTCTGCTTGGCGTGTTGGTGGTGCAGTGGCGGTTGCTGGCTCGGCTGTCCGACGGCGTACGTTTGCTGCAGGCTGGCCGGCGAAGAGTGCGCCCGCGAATGTGACACCGGTGCGGAGCCTGTTGCTGACGATGATCCGAACGCAGAGTCGGCCGAGTTTTCTCGCGAGTGGGACACAGATGGCGACTTGGAACCGGTCGACGGCGGGTTAAAGAACGACTTTGGAAGCTGTCGCATACGCAGAGGCACCTGTAGCGGCCGTTTCGAGTCCGGCTTGAGCACTGTGTCGAATAGCGACTGCAAAACGGAGTCGGAATCCTGGTCCACCCGGAGGACCAGGTTCGATTTCTGTTCACCGTCCGAATTGAGAGCCATGTTTGCGTCGGAACGAAGAAATCTCGAAACCGACCTGGCCCACCGCAGTGACACAACACTGGCACGCGACGGGCTGGCGCGACGCCACCCGACGTACTCGTAGTATAGCGCTCGGTGCGCGACTGACGCACGCCCCGCCCGTGCCGCGCCGCTCCCTGCCCACGCGCACACGCCGCGCCGTGCCGCCCGCACCACCCGCGCGGCACCGTGCGAGCGGCGGACCGGTCTTCGAGAACGATGCCCCTCAACCCGCTTCGACTTCGCTCACCTACCTTGCCTACCTACTCTATCCTTCACTCGCCATGTAACCATGACATGGAACTTTGTGCGTCCATACAAACCATCACCATTACATCCAATTTATCAATAATAAATATGTTCCAAGATATCAGCCTTCGGTGGTAACGCACTTGTACCTGCACGCACCGGAATAATACCCGAAACTATAACTTAAGTTTCTCAAAATGCACCTACAATGGCAATGCAGTATATTAATGAAGTGCGAGGAGATTCTTCTTTTATCAAAGACGAGTAGGTAACTACTAGGCAGGATAACAGTTCTTCGGACAAACGTCAAATATAGCATAAAAAGAGAAAGCATAAAACAGAATAATCACTGAACAAGTCGAATTTAATAATAAACATAAATATATACTTAGTAGGTGTTGGTTTTTTCTAAATAAGGTCACATTAACCATTAACTAACAACTCTTTGTTCTTCATTCTTTCCTCTTCCTTTATAAGTAAATGTTGTCTCTCTATTATCAGCCAAAACGATAAAATGGTAACTATAATAGTTATCTTAATATTCAATACACCCACAGGGCGGGAGATTTGTGTTACAGAGGCAATAGTAAACGGCAATAGTAGACTGCAGAGTTCATATTCTTGAGACTTGTCTTAAATTGGAAGAGGGTTCGAAATACAAAAAATTAACTCAACGAAATTCTCTTGAATCCGTTTAAATTATTAAGAAGGTTAAACCAAATATATAATGGCAGTAAAAAATCGGTGATTATATATTTGTAAAAGTTTAAATTATCATACTAACGATTCACAATCACACCCATAGTGAAATACCGGGTTCATTTGTATAGTGTACCTGTCACAAAGTAACTTCAAGGGGAAATTAATTATGTCAGATGGCATTGTTCCTAATCTTAAACATTTGTGTTTTTTTCTGCTATACACCTTCAATCATTTCAAAGGTCGGAAAAGGGCAATGTAGTTAATGTAGTCTAGATTAACTTAATTAACTCCTTAGTATGTTAGCATGGTCCAAGAAACACGACACAAAAACGAAATAGCACAGTAAATTATACCTATAGTAGAATATACCTAGGTGCCGATGGCGTTTTGTAAGACTTAAACTTTAGACCGAACTTATTCGTCTACTGTCCACTTTTAGGATCAATTATTATCTTGCATTCCCAACAATTTTCTCTAGCCCTTTCCAGGACCTCTAAAGACCTCCAGTGTCTATAAGGGTGCGCCTATCACCGATTTTACAATTTACTGGTGGTTTTATTTTTTACCTGTTTAGCTTAGGTTTTCTTAGGCTTTTAGGGTTTAGGGACCAGCGGATAAAATATGCTACTTACTTATTTCGGCAAAGCGCGTTTCCTATGGAATAGGTACCTATATTACATTTGTATCCTACAGGAAAAGTGTAAGGAGTTGTTTATAAGATCGAAAATAGGGCCTTAGGAATAATTAACGTTACACAATTACAAAAAAATCTGTAGATATGTTTGATAAGGGTCGAACACGAAACCCACTGCGTTTCGGACCGATATGGTGACATTCTTGTTGAACAAATGTTATTTAGTTAAAGTGAAGTCGTGCAAGTTCTCTGAGCGCCATGATATGAGGCTCTTCAAAAAAAGAGCAAAACGAGCCCTCCACCTAAGCCGGCGATGCTTTAGTAACTCCTCAGGTGTTGCAAATGTCAATAGGAGACGGTGACTACTTTCCATCAGATAACCCATCTACCTTATCTTTAGGTACAAATATAAAAAAAGCCATATCGGAAACTAGTGGTTAGCTTCCGATATGGGTGACAGAACACATTAATAGGAATGTAGAATTCTGTAAAAAGCATATCTCAAAAATGTGTATAGTAGCGCGAATTACGGATTGTGTTTTTGGCCTACGCATTTCACTCGAAAACAAGGCCCCAGCCCAGCAAGTATACCGCAATAGATGGTGATATTACACGGGACGGGACGTAGCTGCCTATATCCTGGATTGTGCTCTTGGAAGTCGACATCACCCCTCACTTGCCAAAAGGGATTGGGTTTACGTTGCACTATTCGCAAAATTCTAGATCATGTTACAAATATCATTATATCATTAAAGGTGTCCTTAAAAAAACACTTAATTTACCCATAAATCGCATAGAACGTGGTTTTGGCTCGGGGCGCTGAAGAACCTAGTCGTAATAACAAGTCTTTAACGACATACTTCGTTTTTCGCCCAATTTTACAGTACGCATCTTCATTTAAGTTCATTAAATGATTTTTGTTGTATTACTTCTTTAGCTGGGTCAAGTAAAACGGATGATTCTAGTGATCTTTAGTGATGTTGATAGAAGTGAACACAGAGTAGACGTAGGACTTTAATTAAAAATATAGACAAGCTTGCTTGATGCAAGCTTTTTTACCCGACTACGAAGCCAAAAGGAGGGTTTTGATTTACATCAAATGATAAGCAACAACGCAAGGAAAATACATAAAGTCAGTGTAGAAAGTATTTGTACAAAAGAGCTTTTGCCAAAGAAATTTATTGTCATTGCAAATGATAAAAGATATGAACTGTTAAACTATTAGTTAAAACTAACCATTTATTCAGTTATCATGTTTGCAAAAAAAAATAATATCTGGTTTTTTTTTAAACAATGAGAAATAAAAAATCCGTTTTGAACGTGCAACAAGTATTCATACACCGTAAAGAAAAACATTATTTTCGTTTTTTTTTGTTATAATTGATGATAAATTTTAGTATTTCGTCGGATATCCATTACTGTTTCAATAGCTTGGAGTCGATGGTGCATTATTTCCACAAGCTTGCGTGTGATATCCTATGGGATAGACTCCCGATCAGCTCGTAAGACCTATTTGTGGTATTTTCGATCAGAAACAATCCGTTTTTGGACACCATCATTTATTATTTTTCACAGTGTTCTTCAGGGTTAAGGTCAGGTGATTGAGGCGATTGTGCAGTTGACGTACGCTGCACAGCAATAATTTTTTGGTTTTAACGCATTATGTTTAGGACCGTCATCCTGTTCAACAACGAAATTATACGAAATTCCTATTTTTTTGGCAGAAGCGCGAAAAATATTTTTCAAAATACTTATGTTCACCCTATAATCCACAGTAGGTATCTTCAATAAAATGTAAGTTACAATACACTAGGTACTCATACATCCCCACATAAGAACAGAGCCGCCACCATGTTCAACAGTAGCCCACAAATGTTTTGTATTGTATATACCTAGTTCTGTATTTTCTTCCTCTACACCGTATGCGTCTTCAGATGCGAACACATTAAATTTTCTCTCACGTGGTGTTTATACCAGGATTAGTACAATTTTTGTTTAGCTTTTACGGATCACTTGAATTTGAGGCGATTATCTAAGCCCTCGGAAGTAGCAACGCATCTGTGATCGACTTCAGCTAGAACCCCTGTTCTGTATTAAGTTCCTTACTTACAGACGTAAGTACTATGGGCGACACTGACCACTTACCATCAGGTGGACTGCATGCGCGTTTGCTACTTCAGTCTGATAAAAATAAAATGCAGTTGTTATCTTAATTGCAAATGATAAAGAATCTTTTACAATTGTTCAACAGTATGGTGATCCTACTCATACAGAGTAAAAAACTAAAAATGATTTTTGTATAACGTGCGTACCTAAACCCCGCTCCTCAATCGCCAGAAATTAATTCTGAAGAACATTTATTAATAATGGTATCCAAAAATGGATTATTTCCAATCGACAACACCAAAAACAGGTTTTGCCAGTTGAATGGGAATGACCATCCCGCAGGATATGAATCCCAAGCTTATGGAAACAATGCACCGTCGACTCCAAGCTATATAAACACTAACGGATTTCCGAGGAAACCTTAAAATATATCATTTACAATAAAAAAAAAAAACAAAATTAATGTTTTTTCGTACCATGTACGAATACTTTTTGCACGTCCAAAATAGCATATTTTCTGTTTCTCGTCATGCATGTTTAAAAACAACAAATAATGATATTAATGTTTTTTGGAGTTATACTTCTTTAGGCGCGTTATGAAAAATGATTAGAGTTAAATTTTTAGATTCGTCATACAAAAGTTACGGTATGAAGTTGCAGTTGTTAAGTAACAGTATGAAGTTGCAGTGGTTGAGTTACAGTATGAAGCTGCAGCGGTTGCAGTCTCGAAACAAAAGCTACCAACAAAATAGAAAAAGAACCTCTATTAGTCACGCAAATTGGCACCATCGTCGCCTCTGTTCGTTGTTTTTATATTCATAGTATTTATCGACATGTTTCTAGTGTCTACATTTAGGTACACACGTCTTAGTTTCATATAAGTGTGATTTATATATGTACTGATAACTTATATTCAGTAGTGATTTAAATTAAATATTTTGATAAATATATTTACTATTCATAAATATTAGTGAAAAAATTGTGTCTATAGACTTTTTCAAGTGCTCCAATATAATTGAGGTTATCTACCCGTATTTATTTTTAATTGATACAAAGTATTAGAAAGTATTAGAATTTTTTATCTTGATACGCCAAAGTAGTATAACTTGCAACGTGTGTACATAAATACAAACAAACTTTTTTTACAAACATGATTCCTGAATAAGTTGTTAGTTATAACTAATATGTAATATGTAATAGTTATAACTAACTTGTTATCTTTTATCATAAGCAATAAAAATAGTTTTCTTTGGCAAAAGTGGCAACTTTACGAATTTTTTCTACACCCACCGTATAGACTTATGGGGATTATTTGATTATTATTTCAAGCCTACCTTAATTAATTCGCGACAAAATTTTTTTCGATTATTTGATTCATAGTACCATAGATAATAGCGATCATGTGATACATGTGCTACAAGCTAAAACGAATATTGGATTAATTCATAAAAAAAATATGTTTATTATATCCATACTGCATGCGCGGTCTCTAGTGATTTTATGCCACATTTAGTTTCTTGATCCGCTAAGTGTATCGTTAAAGAATACCGTGTATCACGTGTGTGTAAACGCCACTAACAAATATAGACGTATACGAAAAACTTTTAGCTCGCACAGACTGGACAAGCTTCATTGCATACTATAAGACTTTGTTGGGCGAATATTTAAAGTTTTAAATGTAGCATAATATATCTATGGCTTTGGATGTTTTTTTTTTCTCAAATGTCATATTTGTCACTTTCAATACAATGTCATTTGTCAAAATTGTCACTGTCAATAAAATGTCATTTGACAAAACTTACCGGTTTGTCGAATATGCAATTTGTGTTTGGTTTTCAACTTTGCTTGATTCTCTACGATGTATCCACAGAGTACATTTGTATATACTGTAAGATGTATCCCTTTACTATTTTACTCCTTCTGGCCCGAGTCAGGCTGTATTTGAGACTTCTATTCTACCAGGAGTCTGCGCAGTGGCGTTCGTCATCATGCCAAAGAATATCAATAGTTACTTAAGCAAAGAGTGCCACAAAAATAACTTAGATCAGTACGACGCGCATGCGTTTTATGCAACATTTTATTGTACTCAAAAAATCATTAAAATGAGAGTGACTATACTAAATGGTGCAATGCAATTATGTGGTGTTAAGTGAAGATGTTTTCTGTGTAATACATGTAACATGGAAACAAATTTGAAGGAAAAGTTCGAAAGATCATGCCGTCTTTGCGCAGAGGAGCAAGAAGTAACTCTAATGATATTTAGTGCAGAAGCTGAAGCCATGCTTTTACATAACAAATTAAATAAATACTTGTTATTAGAGGTATGTGTTCTTAACAGTATGTACAAAATTACTTTATTGTTTATATCTAGCGAATTAATAATAATAAGTTGTGTGTAAATAAGAATTATATTGTATATGTATCATATTTCAGGTTGATGAAGATGACAAATTGCCCAAAAACATTTGCATACAGTGCTGTACGAAACTACAAACTGTATGTGACTTTATCGATATAGCTCATAAATCTCAAGAAATCCTTCTCAACCGTAGTATAGAATTAGATCTAATTCAGTCTCCAATTAGTGAATATGATACCTCACATGTTTTAGACCCGCTGATAAAATCAGACACAGAAGAGACATCAGATGGTGAATCCAAAATTACATCTATGGAAATCAGTGTGGACCCCATGATTATCCTTCAAAATTCTGAACCAATTTTGTCACCTAGTGTTGACGATAGCTGTCAGGCTAATAATGAAGATGTATCACATTTGCATGGCTTAGATGGTGTAAATGTTACAATCAAGTTAATCAAAAAAGGAGATCACATGGAGACTGATGACTGCCAAGATACTACAAAGTCATTTACGTGTAGGATTTGTGCTCGTGATTTTTCTACTGAATTCACACTCAAAAATCATTACTGGACACATGATATAGATGATATAAATGAGGATGATTACACTTGCAGTATTTGTAAACAAGAATTCACATACAAAAATAAACTAATTGAACATTTCAAATCGCATAAGACTAATGAAACTGGAGAGTGTAAAATCTGTGGAAGACTGTAAGTATATTTCACTGACATAGGCTATATAATTAAAATATATATGTTGTAATACTTTTACTCGTCAATTATGACAAAAACTCATATAAGCGTTAAATTAAATGTATTATAACTATGAGCAAAAATGTTGTTTTAAGCAGTCCTGTTTTTGTTGGAATGTTTTTAACTATGTTACTAGTTTCAATTCGTCTAGTACATTTTTATAAATAGTTTGTAGTATATTCAGGGAAACAATTGATAGTGGTGTGTATATGTAATTTGGGAACAGTTTCAGAACTGCAGAAAATTTGACAGCACATATGGCGATGCACACATCAAAAGAAAATTCATTTATTTGTACAGTTTGTGGACAGTCTTACGACACACTGAGTACTTTAAGGTTACATAGTATTTCACATAGCAGCGATAGGCCTTACCAGTGCCATTTTTGCCAGAAGACTTTTAAAAGAAAACAACACTTAATGGTATGTAATACAATACATACTTAATCTTGCTTAATCATAAAGTATTAAATCTAGTGTCTACCAATTCGCACTTGGCCAGCGCGTTGGCCAAGTGCAAATAAAATAAAATAAAACAATAATGGGTTAACAACAAAACGTGAGTAGGATGTGATGCATATTCTCTGTACTTGAAAAAGTCATTGAACTAGTATGGTTCGAGCACGTAGCAGTTCTTGCACTTTAGAGAATTGTGGAATGATGCTGGCTGACATAAATTAGAAATAACCATTTTAAGGGATTTAACCCTAACACTAACCACACAACCATAGAGTAACATGAATTCATCACTGTCTGTGGGTCTACAAAATGTTTATGCTATTGGATACTCTGTTCTTTACTAAATCCCCTCAAAATATGCCTCTGAAATTTATAAGTGATCAAAAATAATTCATATTATTATCTTTGAGTTATTATTTATACTATTATATTATTTATACAGTAGCTCAGCTTTTCCCCATTTTTGGGTGTTGTTTGCCAAGTGGCAAAAGCCTCCTCTTCTTCTTCCATTGTATTCTGTCTATGACCACTCTATCCCACGTTACTCCTGCGACACATCTGATACCGTCATCTTCTTTGTGGTCTGTATCTCTTTAATACATTTAAAGTTGGTGTCTTTAAAAGCATTACATAAGCACATTTATGTTATGGGTACGTTAAGTTTGGATAAGATCATGGATGCAGACCAACACTGCTTCACTGGAAAATATTAGTCATATATACATACAAGATAAGGTTAAGATAAAGGTTGTGAACTTAACAATACTGTTTATCTATTTATATTAAAACTTATTTTTTTATTTTCAGTTCCATATAAATCACCATACAGGTGTCAAACCTTACCAGTGCCCTTTCTGTGAGAAATCTTTTGCTAGTTCAGGCAACTGCTACTCACACAGAACACGTATGCACCCTGGACGTCCAGTTCAGAAAAACAAAGGAATTAAAAACAGTGTAGCTCTAAGTAATACAACACAACATATACCATTAACTGCCCAAGTACCAAAAGTTGAACCAAGTCCAAAGGCAGATGATACACCTTCAAAACCAGTCAAATACAGATGCCCTATATGTGCCCATACATTTATGAAAAAAGATAATTTCAATGTAAGTTATGCTCTTTTAACTGTTTGTATAGAATTGGAATGACTAAAAATATGTTTTTAACTTTTGGTTTAAAATACTTGTTCAGGAGTGTTTTTATAGAAAAGGGAATGGTAAGATTAACAATGGTTCAAGCATAGAGAAATAAGTGTGATAACATAACTACGATAAAAAAACGGTAACATCACCATTGGTAATGGTCATATTACCATTTTTTTTTGCTGCTGCTGCCTATGAACAGATCTTTAATGTGTTATTTATATATTTGATATAATTATGTTACTCTTTAGTAATGTGATGAATTTGACGATTATAATGTGAATATTTTTTTCAGTATCATATATATCAACACACAGGTGAAAAACCATTCCACTGTACATTCTGTTCAGAAAAATTTGTAACAAGAAGAGGTTTACTAATACATCACAACCAAAAACATCCTACTAAAACACGGCCATTGGCACTTCTATCAAGGAATGTATTATTAATGTAACAACTACTTACACTTCAATGTGTAATTGTATCGTAGCTTGCTATAGCTATATTGCCTTCTTTTACAATAAAAAATCTTGTCTGTCTTTTTAGTTTTATTACTTAACTGTTAATAATTTAATGTTGTGCAACTTGTAACAATTAGATATTGGTGTTAATAATTTGTAAAACTAGATTGTGAACACCATGTATGTGACCTTTAAAGTATTTTTTTTTAGTCCGACTCCATCATAATGTAAGTATGAATAAGCGTAATATAATCGTTCTCGTAAGAGTTCGAGCTGCCCGAAACTTAATTTGAATTTGCCACCCAGGAAATAGGCCGAAAAAGGTCTGCCTAAGAAAATGGTACTGACATGAAAAAATTGTAATAAGATTTTGCTAACCCAAAAAATGCAGCCTAGGAAAAACTACCGCACGTGTTCGTTATTTAAAATGTTTTGGCTTGGCGCTTTTAAACATAACTTTATTAATTCGTGGCCATCTTTTTCCAAAGTCACGTCTCTGGCGAAAAAACAAGGAAGTTTGCCTTTTGATAAAAATTACAATAACAGACATAAAGTGGAAGTCCATTACTATCTAGTACTAGAAAATAGAAATTTTAAGTTAAAAATAGTCAAACTTCTACACAGAATAAGAGATGACAATTCAAGAATAGAGCTGTTGCTCAAAGCGAGTTAGGACATTGGTTGCACGCGCTCCCATCCAATAATACTGGCACCGTGCTGGACCCTATAACTTTGCGAATTTCTATAGGTCTCCGGCTCGGTGCCAAGATTTGCGAGTCTCAATTTTGTCCGCGTGGGCAGGAAGTGGACAGTTTAGGCCGACATGGCTTGTCCTGTATCAGAAGTGCCGGCAGGCTTTATCGTCACGGGACTCTCAACAATTTGATTCGTCGGG
>DWNE01007221.1:0-12410 GCA_018249875.1 Cecropterus toxeus | reverse complement strand
GCTAGAAATAGGTGTGGCGGTGGTACTTCCCCAGTCGAACTACATTGGTTCTACCACCTGGCAAATCTATTTCTAGCGTGAATCAGTTATTGCATATCAGTGGAAGGATGTGGGTCACTTTCATATTACAAGCAGGTAAGGCCTCAAAAGTAGCAACGTATCGGATAGAATCCCATTTTGCATGAAGTTGCTTGCAGATGTTTATAGGTAGAAAACAAGTCACCATCTGGTGGACTGCATACTTGTTTCCTACTTAAATCTTAATAAGTAAAAGCCATGGGAGCGCATATTTCAAAACTTACCAGGGGCGCAAAAATCAAATCTTGTTAGAGACACTCATAACGAAAAATTCACTCAAATGAAGAAGCGAGAGGAAGCTATTTAGATATCAATTTTACGATTTCTCAAGTCCCAAGTTAGGATACATGGAGGCGAGAAAGCAATTATTTTTGTATAGTGTCGACAAACAAAAATAACTTCGTCTTTTACAAATTACTTCCCAGTTGTTTTTAATTAGTTTACTCTGTTAGAAGAGGTTAGTTCGCTACCGAGGTAAATAGCTGAACCACTGAAATACAACAAAAAGTTCTGTGAACGTTAAAATCGCGCTATACAAGAATGATCGGACGTTTTTCAATTTCGATTATTTTAAAAAATAAATTCATCTCGTGTATAATTAAAATTCAGAAGTCCTTACTAAGAAATTCCATTTATTTTTATCGCAATCTGTGCCTATTCTTTTAAAAAGCTTTAAATAATATTGATGTTGAACTTCTTAGAATCGTGGTGATTTGAAACTCGATGAATGAAAATGTATTACGAAAGCAGTTGTCAGCGCTACAAATAGATGGCGCTGTGCCTCTTTTATGAATCACGTTAACGATTATTCTTCATAGCTTCTTTAAAAGCTGAAGTTTGGTGTGTTCCAAATAAGATACGATACACGAATATGGGCTTTAGTGTTTGCTTGATTGATTTTTGAAAAAACATATTATTTACGTATTATTTATATATATGCTTAAATTGTGTGTGTGTACATTTTTTAACAACACATGCGTTTTATTTATATTTTCAATTTTGAATACGGTTTTGCTACACATTCAATGGCCTATACCAGATATACTAGACAAAAAATTTAAATTTAACTCTTAAAATTTAAAAAAATATAAAAAAAACTTGTTGCAGAGAAATTAATGTTTTATCTGTATAAAAAATTATTTTCTCGAAGTTATATTTTTATATTTTCTATTTATATATTTAGCACTAATAAGAAAACATAATTAAATAAAACTGTATAACAATCACATCAGTAGGTAGGTATAATAGAATTAACTAATTACCTCTTGAACGTATTGCTTTTGAAAACAAAACTTTTACTTTGGAAAGTTAAATGGCAAGTCTGTAGGCGTAAGGCATTTCTTAGCTGCTTGTTTTTAGTATTAACGTCGGTAAGTACAGATTGGCCTAAATTCCTCCCAAGGTTATTACCGACGGCGTCAGAAGAAGGGTAAAGTTTTCGAGCGTAAGTGTGTATTAAGGTATGTCCTAGAAATAGAGGAAAAGGGCGGGAAGCTTTTCCTCTATTTCTAGGCGCCTTTTTTAAAATTATATAGCCTATGTTACTATACAAACTAGGACGATTATAACGATATGACATACGTAACAATCCGTGAAGCCGTTTGGGCTGTAGCGCGTGCCAAAGAAATGGGCATACATACGTTCAAAAAACATTACTCTCCTTCTGACGCAGTTGGGTAAAAAGTCATATAGTTAAATATAATAAGTAAATCAAAGTTAAGATTTGGGCCTATTAATACCTTTCTCTATTACTTACGTCACTGTTAAAATCTTAAGCACGTAACTTTATGGCTGGAAGCCAACTGTAGTTCACAGAAATTAATGAATACCAAAATGTGACTTTTTAAGCCCTTTATATAAACGGATTTGCTGATATAATATCACTTTTACTGCTATTGCACATTACGAAATCATTTTTCATGATAACGGCTTTACAACGGCTTAAAATGTATAATATGTAGCTGTATGTAATCATTGTGTATAACGTACGAAATGACGTATGCTTCTAGCCAAAGTTTAAGACCACAAAGTACAGATAGAAAACAAAAACAATAATCGCTAAATCTTTATTGTCCCACTGCTGGTAACAGGTCTACTTGCAGAATAGGAGAATTTAAAGCTATAGTCCACCGCGCTTGGTAATATCGAATTACGCAGTAGACTTCAGACACTTCTAATTTTTTTTTATAATCTCCGATGTGTAGATTGTATTTTGCTGCTTTAGAGCGAAGGAGTACATCGCGTGTTTTCCCTCGCCATAAAGCAGTGATATTTAATTTGTAACATATGTGCATGTTACAAATTAAATATCACTGCTTTATGGCGATTTGAAAAAAATCGGTGGTGCCTAGTACCTTTTTTGTATCGAGGGGGAAACCTTCGAAAGGTCCCCGATGCTATGGGTGCAACGCCGGATTATGTGAGATTTTTACCCCCCAAGTAGCCATGCTCAGCGCTGTGTGGAGGACTCCAGGATCTCCAACGGAACACAACCAGAGTCCTTCGAGCGCGATGCCCTCTTCCGAGCTTCTTTTCCAGTGAGCATTTACCCTCACCATGTCTTGAGGTGTTTATGACGGCATTCGACCGCACATGCCGCCGTCCTTCCCATAGTCGCTTGGCCGGGCGGAAGCCCCCTTTTAGTCGCCTCTTACGACAGGCACGGGATATCGTAGCCCTATTCTAGTACCGAAACTACAGGGACGCCTGGTACTGCCTAGGATTCGAACCTCGGACCCCCGATTGAGAGGCTGAGTTTCAACCATTAGATTATCACAATTAGGATAAAAGAGAAACACATGAAAATTAGTTAAGATAAAGCTTTAATTAACATGTTTGTTATGTATTGACAAATATAATACTGAAGATAATCAGTAATTACATTAATTACTAAAGCGTCATAATCTAGACAGTAATTTCATCAAAATATCTTCACTCATATTTAATTTCAATTTTCAGAATTCGGGGTATTCGAGCGTCTATTTTAATAATTATTTATGGAAAATGTTATTTTATCGTACATAGTTAAACAATCAAATGGTTTGAATAAAATCTCTGGACAGACAAACTCCAAAATGATCAATTTAGATTTCGGTTGTGTCTGGGTGTGTTTTTATGCGCACTTTTGTGGATTTAATTGATCCATGTATTTAGAATATATTGTAGAATACGTGTGTGCTTCGAATTATATTAAGTGTGTACATATGTATATATTGAATCTTGAATCTTTCTGTTAGATAGAAAATTCCGATTTTTGAATTGTGAAATAATTGTAGAATGACACTAAAAATGTGTTACAAAAGCAGTTGTCGGCACTACAACTAGATGGCGCTATACCTCTTTCTGAATCACGCTAACGATTTTATTTGTATAAGAGCTCAAGTTTTTATATAAATACGATGTCCGAATAAGATATATAAATTAGATTGTATAGAAATAAGATGTCGGAAATAAGATGTCCAAAAAAAGGACTGCAGTGAATACTTAATCGATTTTTGAAAAAGCATGAGTCTTAATAGCCTTATTTATGCTCACAAATATTTCGTTACTATTAAGCTTCACTATTCTGTGTGAATTTCACACACGCATTTTATAACAAGAAGATTATTGCTTTACAATTATCGTTTAATTAAACTTGTGTTTGAAACAATTATGTCCAATGATTGATTTAGACTTTCCACTAGTCACTTAGCTCTTTAGCGACGTTCAAGATAAACAATTCTATTTAAGGCTCAATGAAACTTTACAGAGCTGCAATTATCTGATTAAAGCGTTATGCTTCAAATAACTAGCAGATTAAAAACGTATATGTGTTTTTAATTAATATTTCCTTACTTATATCTCAGTCTAACAAAGTATCATGCGATCAAACAATGGGAATGTGGAAACAACGGGACGCACCATAACCTTGTTCCGACTTGTAAAGACAATCAAATTTCTAATGAACGCTTAAATAACTTTGTTAGGGAAGATCGTAACAATCGCTAACTCAATTTCAGTTCAGGTGAACGATGATTGGCCTAAGGGTTTGCTAAATTAGCTCAGGGATTTCTTACATCTTTTCGTCAACGGCCGTGTTTGAAATTGTTATTAGCCAATGGCTATGGCGGATAACATGAAATTTTACATAGCTTGATTACCAGAGCACCTTATAGACTTTTTTATATTATTTAGATAAACGTGTCTCTCGTACCACGTTTTATTTAGAACGCAGTTGATTTCTGTCATAAAGCAGACGTAACAGAGCCTGACGACCCGCGTGGCGGAGCGGTCACCATACCGGTCTGACACGCAGTGGGTCCCGGGTTCGATCCCCAGCCAGACAGAAATATGAATGACGAATTTAAATTTCCCTTCTAGGTCTGGGTGTTTGTGTATTCGTGTTTGTGTGTCCATGGCACCCACAACATAGGAGAAAATCCTACTGTGGGGCTATGAGTGTAGAAAGCGTTTATGTGTATAACGAAGCCTAACACTGCTACCAGAATTATATGTTGTGGTAAGGCCACGAAGAAATCTACCACCTTTATAAAATGTGTATAATCCCAAAAGGTACCATTGTATAGTTGTCCATAACAATTAGAAGTTGCGTAACGAGTTGGGTCTATAGCAATACCGAGTCTCATTTATCTGCAGTCCTTGTGAAATTTAATTGCAAATTAATCTATTTGTTCTTCGAGCTAATGGATTCTCTTGTGCCATTTTACGCCAATATTACTATCGGGATTGTGATGCCTTCCTCATTCATTGTTATCCAGTCTCAGTGATTGTTTTCTCTGCAAAATAATTATTTTATTTTGTTTATTGTGTGCTTTGTCACAAATGCTCATTTTATTACAATAAAATTAAATTGAAGAGATGTCGTTCTCTAAAATACATTTGATGTCAATCTCTTGGCAAATCTTGCAGTATAATTAATTATTCTCCTAAAAAATACTATACACATTTGCAGCATACGTTGTACAAGGGAAAATAATAATACATGTTAATTGTACAATTTTAGGTTTTTCCACCAAACTGTAAAACAATTAATTTTCTGTCAAAAAAAAACATTTTTTTACAACAATAACAATACAGGGTGTATAGCCGAAAGAGGGCAGAGCCTTAAAAACTGTATAAAACTGTCAATGTATGATTTATCTCTAGCTATCATGAATTGACAGATATTTTAACCACCGGCCTTGATTTTTCAAAAAAAAAAAGCTTAAGCTTATATTAAACTTAAGCTGTTATATTTTTTTTAATAATATTTTAATTAGTTATTTAATATCGTTGACAACATTTTTAGCTGTCAAATAAGACCACTGTTATGGATATAAGATTTGTACTTTTGTTGTTTGTAATCCTACTTTGGTAAGATTAAAATGCTTAAAGTTTATAATGATGGAAGAAAAAAATATATAAATAATCATGATCACAACATTAAAGTCTACGACACCAATAACCGAAAACCAATATATGTCAAAAAATAATTTATAATTGAATTTATACGAGAAACATTATTAAAATAGAAAAAATACCGACGACTTAAAAACTACCATCCCCTTCTTTTTTATCTCTATTTATAGGCGCTATCTTTAAAAATGATATAGTCTATGCCCCTCTACTTTCCATCTGACTCAGTCGGGTAATAAATAATAGTATAAATAAGCCGATTACTTTACAAGCGCAATTACTAACGGTTTCTGATTTTCCAGTAAGTTCCGTCTCTGAGCAAAATTTGAGCCATCTACCGAAAAGCCACTACGGGACGGCTATTGTCCCAGAAATCAATGGAATTGAAAGCCTTCGTTCATTTTTCCACGGCAACAATATTTCATTCTTGTTCGGGTAGTCACTGAGTACCTTTTTAGAGATGACATTTGGAACAAAGTTCAGTCTTTGTATCAAATTTCGGCTTTTTCACCAGAAATAGCGATTGATTATAGTCCACATTAATTGGACATTACGGTCTATCCACCCATCAGCCCATTGAGGTCCAATGCTGGATATAGGCCTCTCTTAATGAGCGTCTTGCTAATGGTCAATATTATGTACCAGGTGGAAATCCAGTGTAGTTCGACCAGGGGTCTACCATCGCCATATCTATTTCTAGCTTGAAGCAGTCCTTGTGTTTCGGTGGATAAGTGTGGATGCCGGCTCATTTATGTATTAGGCAATCATCGACTTTAGATAGAACCCCTAACCCATATAAAGAGGCTTACAGATGTCCACGCACGGCAGTTACAACTTACTAACAAACCGCATGCTCTACTTCAAACTCATAAAATAGTCACCGCGCCTGGCTACTTATGCCCGCAGTGTTAATATATGATCTCTTAGATTTTATCCCGTGGTCGCCTTTGGACCATATAGTCTTGCCATCCAAGGCCTATTTAATTTTCTACTTTACATTAAACACATGCTGCTACTTTTTGGGATTGAGTTAAAACTTTATACATATTGTGATATGGTTTGGATTCTAAACCATGCCATATTTTGACGTTGTTTAATCCACATATAAGTATACTTACAGTAACATTAACGTAATCTACTCCTTTAATTTTTTAATTTAATAAAATCATCAATTAAACTTCACTAGTGTATGAATGCAGTAAAACAAACTCCGCGAACTTCAGAAATCGCTTAATGAGCAGAAACGTATAATTTGGTCCGATAAGGAAGTGTCGTATTCAAGTAATATAAATTTATGGGTCCCGAAGAGGCTTACGTGTAATTTAATTCGATGTCGACCTGACAATTAGGGATCCCCGGTGATAGATGAAGGCTTGTCGAAAAAGTTCCGCACTTTGTTTATCGGTCGTGAAAGGGCAAACTTTTCGGCCGATGAAATAACAATGAACCGTATTCTGCAACCTCATACTTTTCCTTGAACTTAATCTTGGATTAGGTTACTGATATTAAAACTGATACTGTAATAGTCTGAGTTTCGTTCAGGGTTGATCCTTGAATCTCTAAACTGGTTTTGTTTTTATTTTTAGAAGTTGCGCTGTTTTGTAGTGAGCAGAATTTTTGTCTACTAATGCATTGCTACTCCCGAGGACTAAGATGATCGCCTCAACTACAAGTGAGCCTGCAACCATACCCTTCCATCAAAATGCAAGAACAGCTTGCTAGAAATAGGTTTGATGGTGGTACTTCCCCGATCGATCTACACCTGTTCTTCCACTTGATGGACCAACGGTGCCGCAGGTCGAAGCACAAAGGATTTTACCACCTTTATAACCAAATTCGAATAAAGTTCAACTATTTTTGCGGAATCACTGTTTTTTAATTAGTTATCCGCCATGCCTATCCGGTAGTGTTGAGCTTCGCAGTAGCCCTTAGCTGAAGAGCGTTGAATATTCAAAACCTCTCGCCTCAATTATGTCGATCGAATCGTTTTTTGTGATTAAATCGTTGCGTCAATTTGTTAGACGGAATGGGTGTTCCGTACTTTAATTGCTTAATTGCTTTAACCTTTTTAGATATTTTATTAAGATAATTTTAACCATTTAATTCAAACAAAATCTGTTATTTTTAAGTAATAACTTATTCTCGTACCGCCTGTTGCAGTCACGTTTACCATGGAAATGAGTATCCCATGTATTAATCCAGGTTGTAAACTACCTTTGTGCCAAATTTCAGCGAAATCTGATCAGTAGTTTTTCCGAGCAAAGCAACAAACACACATGCATCCTCACAAACTTTGGCATTTATAATATTGGTAAAATTCGTAAGTATTAGTAAAATTTTACTAATATTATTACTAAAATTAAAAAGACAGTTCTTTTTATTGTTTCACTCCTGGGCACAGATCTTCCCCACAATGGATAGGGACTGGTGAGTTCATCATGCTGAATTACGCATTGAATATACAGATTTTTACAAAATATGTCTGTCAACCTGAATTCTTACTAATATTATAAATGCGAAAGTCTGTATGTTTGTCTGTTACTCTTTTACGCAAAAACTACTAGTTGGATTTCGCTGAAATTTTGTGTTCAGAAGGGTTATGGCCTGGATTAAAACATGGAATTCTTAGTACCGTGGTAAACATGATTGACGTGGGCGAAGACGCAAGAATAATCTAGTTTATTATAGGTATGTAATAGAAGTTCTAGTTATATTTAGCTTTCCTCGCAACTTTATTGAAATGGCCTTTATAAAGCCGATCTCTCTAACAAGTTGGTGTAAGTAGCTTCAACGTCCTTACGAGGAATTAGGCGACCTTTTTGATACTTACAGAAATGTTCCCTTTACTAACCTTAAGTCGTTAATGAGGACGAGGGTTACAAAGAATGAGTAACAATGTTTGATGAGACATTAACATCTTGTGCCTTTGTCGTTCACCTTTTCAAAAGGCTGACTTTCTGGAATACCAAATGTGACTAGTGCACACTCCACTTAATAGAATTTGTTCTGTCCCAATATGATAGGTCAATCACCAATTTCGTATGATAAGTCTTACAAATAAATAAGGGATGTGGGTGAAATATGAAATGAAATATTTATTCTGTATAGGGCCTACAGGGGCAATATCAAATTGTCAATTACAATACTTTTACTTATACGAAATCGGAATATAATATTACATGAGCAGGTCTAGGAAAAATAAAGAGGTTTATGTTTTATATTTTGTTTTCTTAACCGTCATTATTAATGAATATTTTATTCGGCTGACTGACAAAGTCCACAAAAAGAGGTTAATGTGTGATATTTCATTTTCTTAATCATTATGAAAGTATATTTTATTCGTCTTGACTTTATATGAGTTTTCGTGAAAACAGTCAGTTCTCACGAAAACTCGTATAAAGCGTAAAATCAAAAATATCATTATGGTCAAAATAACGTTTTTGACAGTTGGCTTTGTTTTTAAATATTTTATCTATGTCACTAGTTTTCAGATATTATGAAGTACTCTCATATTTTGTTCACTATCACCTAATGAGGACTAAGGGCAGATAAAAAGCGTAGTTTGTGTGTTTTGGGTGGGATCGTAAAAAGGTCGTGAATTACCGAACGGCCATTAGTGTCCGGTTACGTTATTTCCATTATGTGCTTAAATGCCACAAGAGGTAACTTTTAGTAGTCGCTATTGCGTACAATTTAATAGCAATAGAAGGTTACTTCTAAGGATTTGAAATATTCGAGTTATCTAGATATCCTCGAAGATCCCTAGAAGATAGAAGTCGCAGCTAGAAGCCACTGATACGTTGGCACTATGGGGATTAGTGAATGAACTGGTAGGGGATCCTTACCGCACCTTTTGAAAGGTGGTAGAAGCACGATTCAACTGGAAACGTACCACCACACCCATGTTAATCATACAGGCATTCTTCCCATTCGATGGAAGGGTGTGGTTGCTGGCTCATTTTCATATAAGGCGACTATCTTTGAAAGAAACAACGCATCAGTGTTTGACTTCTGATAAAGCCTGTTCAATATTAAGTTGCTTATAAATGACCATGGGTGGTGATGATCACGACCAATGGACTACATACTCTATACATCCTTTGCTACTTTAATCTTATAACAAATGCAATTCAACTCGAATCATAATCATATAAATAGCGTTGAAAATCTGCTTCATCTTCATGAAAATACAACAGTAATAAAAACTCGGTATTACTTATTTGTAACTGTACGTTCAATTCAAGACTTACTCGCGTAGAAAGCACTCGAATGGCATCAAAATGTAACCGTTTGCGCGGGGGTTCCGAGAAATTGTCGATAATAACGGCCCATTAGCGCCAAGTGGAACGTTCATTAAATTTTCAATGTCGAGTGTCTACAGACGAATAGTTGGGCCAGAATCTATTCTTGACTGAATTGTTAAATTGATGTTCGTTCTTTCAAATCATTGTGGCTGCGACTATTTTTGTATGCCTCTACCGAAAATATCTCACTTCCCAACTGGAGATATATCCACCGCCAGCTCCTTCTTCATTAGCAATTGCTGCAGATAGATTCGAACTAATTCGTCTCCGTATCTGGTCCATGTCCCTCTCTCTCCTTGGATATGTTAATCGCCCCCTGAGAGATAAAATACGCACCATTCCCTCTCTCTCCGTGGGTATCGTAATAGACGATTGAGAGACAGAAGATCCAGATCCTGAAGATGGGCAGCAACGTCTTCCTATATAACATCAACACCCACATTGCTCACCAACACGCATGTCAGATGCAGTGACTATTCGCAAAAACCTTCAATACGGGATCTCTATGCCCAGCTGTGGACGTAGATTTGGTGATGGCTGGATTTGATGGAGATGATGATCTGATTACAAATTTCGCAAGGTAGAACGAGTACGGTTCGAATAGGGAAATACCTGAAGACTGGTTTAGGTTTGATAGAATAGGTCGACTGACCTAAATACGACGCGACCATCTTAGCCATAATTACCGGCAAGGCATCTGTAATTGATCACCTCGATTTGGTAAAGCCTGAAGTTTATTGTACCGCGCTATTACATGCGGATAGATCAACGAAAGTACCTATAACGGCCAGGGTTAAGGTGGTTGCCTCATATGAAAATGAACCTTCACTGCCGGTCACCAATCCAACTCCATCTTATATCCAATATTAAGATCTATCTAAGCCGCGTGATTAGATAAACTATTTATTCAATTTATTAGCGTAACATTATTATTATAATAGGAGCATAATAATATATTACATAAAGTGTTCGTGTAAACTTCAGTAATTATGAACGACTAATTGGAGATTTGGAAACCGTATAATGTTTGTAAGATAATATTAGCTTTGAATATCGAAATTATTACAACGTTTTAGTAATAATAATTAATTAACAGTTATTATTAATCGGTCACCAATCCTACGTTCAAATAAATGAATAGGACAAACCTGATCTGTCCGTAATATTTTTTAGGGTTCCGTAACCAAATGGCAAAAATCAGAACCCTTATAGATTCGTCATGTCTGTCTGTCCGTCCGACTGTCCGTATGTCACAGTCATACTCAGAAACTATTAAGACTATAGAGTTGAAACTTGGTAGGTAAGTGTATTCTAATAACCGCTTTCCGAATTGTGTATAAAAATAAAAAAAAAATGTATTACATTTAGGGGGCTTCCCATACATAGAACGGAAACTCAATTTTTTTTTTCATCTTACCTACACGTGTGGGGTGTCTATGGAAAGGTCTTCAAAAATGACATGCAGAATTTTATAACCATTTTTTCTCAAAATCGATCGTTTGAAAGATAAGTCCTTTCAAAGCGGTAAAAGGTGTGTACCCCCCCCCCCCTCCCCCCATCTAATTTTTAAACTAAGAGAGTGAAAAATCTGGATAAAACATATATTGTAGATGACAAGGAAAACTTTCAACAACAACAACATTGGTTCGAGCAAGATACAGTTGACAGTTTTTGAGATATAGCGCTTTTTCTGAAACCGCATAACATAACTTTGTAATTCATACAAACACTATGAAAAAAAAACTTATATTGGTAGTTGGACAACTGTTTGACTATACTTTTTATTTTTAATATGAAATGAAAGGTATGAATGGTGATGCTACGGAACCCTTCGCCTGCGAGTCCGACTTGCACTTGGCCAATTATTAAAATACAAATTAGGTCACGCCACCATACCAGGCCACATTTTTAAATGATTAAAGTTACATTGTTTGTTTCATTGTTACAGGTTACTTTCCGCTGCCAGCGGTCTACTGCCTCACCTGGATCTGCCTGGACGTTCTTCTATGCACAGCGTCTATTATGCATCTGTGTACTATTAGCGTTGACAGGTAAAAATACTTTTCAATTCTATTAAACTTTTTCTTCTTTTGGTCTATCCGATTCAACGACTTTTTCATTGTCATAAGCGCGTGACTTATGTGTAAGGCAACCAACTTAATTTAACATGATTTTTTCATTGTCATTAGATGACTGAGTAGCGTGTTACTTATATAAGGCAACCGACCTAGTCTTCGTGAGTAGCAACGCATCTGTGTTTGACTTCAGATAGAATCTCTGATGTATATGAACATGTCCATAAATCGCAGTAACCTTTTACCATGCATGCTCATTTGCCACTTCAATCCGATCAAATACCAATACAAATACAAAAATTTTGATTTATAGAATAAACAAAAGAAATAAAAAAAATCAAAAAGTATATATACCTATATGAGAAATCCCACTTATCATTAAAGCCCAGTTACGAAAGCGAAAGAAATGCCCAATAAATTGGACTTAACCCATAATCCGGTGATTAATCGCCACTTACCCGGAAGACGTGAATGTGACAATCGTAAGATGCGGCCACTGATTGATGTGGCAGAAACATACCCAATCTTAAACGAATGGGAAGAATCCGTAGATATGTAT
>DWNE01007220.1:0-12411 GCA_018249875.1 Cecropterus toxeus | reverse complement strand
AGCGTGAAGCAGTTCTTGCGTTTCGGTGGAAGGGTGTGGTTGCCGGCTCACTTTTATATGAGGCGACCATCTTAGTCATCGGGAGAAGCAACGCATCTGTGATAGACTTCATATAAAACCCCTGTTCTATATGAAGTTGCTTACAAATGTCCATGGGTGGCAGTAACCACTTACCATCAAGTGGCTGGCTTGCTCGTTTGCTACTTTATATTTATAAAAAAAGGGTCAAAAACAAACTTTCATTTTTGGATAAGTTTGATAAACCTTAAACATAGTATTTTTTCTCGAGTCGAAACACATAAAAGGTCAATCACCTTCACGAGTATGAGTGGCCATTGACCCTTCACATTTGAGTATTCTCAATGTGTTATTTGTGTATGTAATGTGTTTTAAATTACGCCGCGGTATCATGTTACCTTAAAATAGATACGAGGTTATACGAGGCATGTATAAATAAATTTCCAATCGCAGTAATGTATCTTTTACAAAGGACGGATATCTGATTTAAGATGTCTTATGGAAGTTATTTTTACTAGACAATTGCAAAGACTAATTTATATATTTTATCATCATCATTTTATTGCTTGATTTTTTGGACTTGTAACTTACACTTAATAATAGTAACTTTCTGAAAATGTATCCTGATTAAATCAAAAATAGTTAACACAGATCGCTAAGGGTATTTTATTAAATAAAATCTATAACTAGCAACATCATCATAAAAAAACATTAAAACAAAAAATTCGCTTAAAACGAAATTTTTGTTCATAATGATATATATTTATTTTAACGCTTATATGAGTTTTTGTAAAAATGGTCAAGTAAAAGTATGATAATTTTAGAATGGTCTATTTCCAGGCACCATTTTTAAATATTATATAGCCTATGTCACTCTGCAAACTGAGACGATTCTAATGATATGTCATACGTCACAATCCGTCAAGCCGTTTGGATTGTAGCGAGTACCAAACAAATTGACATACATACAAACAAACTTACATACATACACTCGAAAAACCTCCTTCTGACGCGGTCGGGTAAAAACTATAAATATAAACATCTTTTTGACATTGTGAACACCAAGTTATCTGCCATACCCCTACCGCTAAACAGCTTGGAAACAGATCACAACACACCTAAGCCGATGTACAAAAAATTCCAGCACTCGAAGCATGTAGCTTCATGTCATCGTCAAAGCATTACTCATAAAACTCTCTTACTTCCCGCAATAAAAGGACATAATTTTATTCACAAATAAACTCCATCCCTGGAATGTACGTAAAAACATTTTCGAGTTACACATATGAGCAACGAAATAACCTCGCGACCACACGCATTTGGGTACGTAATTAGACGAATATTTGGTATGAAAATATAAATGAAATCAACCTAATTGGATTACGTAATTGCCAATTTTATACCGAAGCGTCGGTCTACGTGTTTTTCGGATTGCCTTTATTATTACCAAATTGTTTGCGTTCCCTGCCTTTCAAAGCCTAACAATAAACAGGCCGAGGTCCCGTTTCTACAGAATCTATTAATTCTGTTTTCCCAATAATACAAAACACACACTTTGCAAATATTTTTCTTATTAGGATTTTATAAGCTATTTTATAAGATTAGTTTTTTTATATAAGAGCATGCAGTTCAACTGGTGGTAAGTAGTTACAGCCACCTGCAACCAGCCACTTCATACAGAACAGGGATTCTATCTGAAATCGATCACAAATGCGTTGCCACTCGTGAGGACTAAGAAGGTCGCCTCATATATAAGTGAGCCGGCATCCATACCCTTTCAACGAAACGCAAAAACTGCTTCACGCTAGAAATAGGTGTGGTGGTGATACTTCCCCGTTCGAACTACATTGGTTCTACCACCTGGTAAAATATATTGTACAATGTATTATTTTTTTATCATTTTTTTAATGTATGTCAATTTCTTGGGCACGCTCTACAGTCCGAACGGCTAAACGGGTTTTAATATTTATGACGGACACAAAGTAGTTTATTACTATGAGTAAGATTTTCCAGCTGAAGTAGCGAATATAATTAGTTGTTCTGAACATGACGATTGTAAGTTAACTGTTCTTATTTTTTTCGAAATTATTTGATATATTTATGTCTGTGAACTTATTTACGTTTGTACACCCATTAGCGTCACGGTACAGCATTTTATCTTTATGAGTCGTATAAAATATATGCAGCTTAAAGTATAAACGTTTTAAAAACAAAAACAAGAAATATATACATACAAATTGTAAAATGAGAAAAAACTAAATAACTAAACCTAAAAAAGTAGTTTTTTTGGAATGTACGATTTTTATCCACATCCATACAATACGTACATCCAATCGTACGGTACATGTATACTAAATGAAATAAAACGGAAGCTTCGAAACGAACGAAAAGAACGGATTTATCGCACTTCGGTCACATTAGGATTTGAAAATCCCGTCTCGCTGAGTTCTGTCGCCCCTGGGAACGTGTCCGTTGCCTTGTTTGTACGGATCTACATAAGCCAACTCACGTGGACCGAACATTCAATTTCCTTTGCGCTTTTTACTGAAAATGGACTAAAAATCAACGGTTACATTTAAGTAACAAACGAGTGTGCCGTCAACTTTTGGTTAGAGGCCATTAGCGCCCACAAGCATAACCAGCTTTTTAAATAATAGGCATTCTGTCTGAAGTCACACATCTGTTATTCACAAAGCAATGCATATAGTTTTTCCCGAGGACTAACCGGATAATATGTTGACAATCCGCGTGACACAGTGGGTTTGATCCCCGACGAAACGGACATCTGAACGATGAATTTAGAGTTCTATTCTGGGTCTGGGTGTTTGTGTATTCGTCTTTCTGTTTGTCCATCGCACCCACGACAGAAGAGAAGATCCTAGCGTTGGGCTATGAGAATAGAAAGCGTAATAGAAATCGCATCCATACCCTTCCACCGAAACGCAAGAAGTGTTTCACGCTAGAAATAGGTGTGGCTCTGGTATCTCCCCAATTAATCTACACTTGCTCTATCTTGTTACCATTTTACAAATATAACTATATGTTTGTATTCTGGACATCAGTCTCTTACCAAAACTGTGGGGGACTACATCGCGCTGGCTTTAATGAGAATCGGTGACTGAAGGTCAAGTTGAGGGCTGCATGAAACCTTCGAGAAAATTTGGTATCTATTTTGTTATGGTTACAACTGGGATCAATATCTTATCAAGTCCTATGAAAACCAAAAGTGAGCTCAAAATTTAGGCAAAAATGATCATTTGTCTAACTGAAGACCTTATTTTTCGAGATGGGGATCGTTCAAGAGGTACCCGACGCCGTGGGAGCGACGCCGGGTTATGTGGCATTTTTACCGCACTAAAACTTCTCTGGTGGTCGTTCTCAGCACTGTGTGGAGAACACCGGGATCTCCAACGGAACGCAACCCCAGTCCTCCAAACGTTCTCCCTTTCTGGTGTTTACAATGCCATGCCACCGTCCTTTTCGAGGTCGCTTAGCTGAAAGGTTTGAGCTCCTCCTCTTGTCGCCCGCAAACCCGAAAGCCCCATTTTAGTCGCATCTTACGAACTCCCGACCGACTTTATAGAGACAAACTAACTGCAGACCAATTGTCTAACTTTATAATTCGGTACTCTACATAAGCACCGGAACGACACCCACCTATTTTATATATGCTTGTAATTTTCAAAACACATTCGTAAGATGTAGGAAAAGTTTCCTTCGTAGATCGTAGGAAAATCTAGAGCTCTTTAAAAACAGTTTTTCTTTTAAGGTCACCTATAAAAAGGACACACTTCTGATATTTTAAAAGAAAATTGTTTTTAAAGGCCACAAAGGGTTAACTCGTTTACCTCTTCACTTCGTAAACAAGGTGCTTATATAAAGAAATATTACCTATTAAACAAATATTTCTAGTGTTTATTTTCTAACACGCTAAAATAGCAACGTCAATTATTTAAAGAATTGACAAATAAGTTATCATCACAAAATCTATTGAATAGCAAATTCACTGATAATATTTACGAAAAAATTACTAAATGGCAAATCGTAATAAATATCTTTGCAAAAATAGACTGGAAAAATAAGAAACAAATTTGCGAATGAATGGAAAAGGCCGGATCTCACACTTCAATTACAATAGGATTTAAAAATCCCGTTTCGTCGCTTCGTGCCTTTAGGGATGTGTCCGGCTACAACGCAACCTCGTTTGTACGCGGATCTGCATGGGTCAACTCACCTGAACTATTCTGTTCTGTTTTTTGTACACTTTACTAGTGCTTGTATACCTTTAATTCGAAATTCGCTGAATGGCAAATAGCAAACATCTTTGCAAAAATAGACTGGAAAAATTACAAACAAATTTACGGTCGAATGGAATAGGCCGGATCTCACACTTAAATTACAATAGGATTTAAAAATCCCTTCTCGTCGCTTCGTGCCTTTAGATGTGTCCGGCTAAAACGTAACCTCGTTACGGCGGATCTGCATGGGTCAAATCACGTGAACTATCTCGTTCTGTTTTCTGTACACTTCTACTACGAACAAGCTTCTACTACGAACAAGATTAGCTTTTTTTAAATATCTATTAATAATATTACCGAAAAAAGTATATTCAAAAAGATCAAGAAAATAGCAGAAAATTAGTGAATTAATAGAAAACCCTCGCTTTTCCGTTACAAGATAATCTCGTCCGTTTGCATCGTGACTTTAAGTATGTGTCCCAGTGTCCGGTTCCAACGTACCAATCTGGTTTTTTCGTGGATCCGCATGGGCCAAGGCGTTTTTTTCCAAAAAAAAACAACTACCTTTTGAAAAAAATAATTATTAGATTTTTTAATATCCCCTTTTAATGTTTCCAATATAAATATGTTCAAAAATACGGAGAGAAATCAGGTTTGTACGCTGATCTACCTACCCTATCTCCAGTATCTATCACCCAATATAATCCCTCTATATGTTACACACATTGTTTTATACTTGTATATTTCAAACTTGCTAATGACTTTTTAAATAAAAAAATGAATAAGCATATTTTTGATAATATTTATAAAATCCACTCAATAGCAATCCCAAAGGTATCGTCAAATAAACGAGAGAAATATGCAGCAAAGCGAACGTATGAAAAAGACCGGATCTCGCACTTCAATTACAATACTCGTAGGATTTTAAATTCCTGTCTCGTCGCGATATACTAGGGATGTGTCCGAGTGGATGCAATGTAGCCTTACTTGCTCGCGAAATTGCATAAGCCAGCTCACGTGGATAGCCCTTATTTCATACTTTTTACGCGACTTTCATACTTTTTTCGAGCGTATGTATGTTTGTATGTATATACATTTGTTTGGCACGCGCTACAACCCAAACTTCATGACGGATTGTGACGTGTGACATATCATGGTATATAGCCTATGTCGCTTTACAAACTGAAAAGATTCTTCTAAGTTTGTTAAGCGGCATAGTGAAATTAAACATTACGAACAAAAAATTCATTTTCGGCACTCGGATTTTTTGTTTTCATGTTTTTAATGATTTTAGTAGTTGATGTCTAAGCATTAAAGTCGGTCGAATTAGTTTACACAAGCGCTTATAATATTTTTATACCTTCACAAATGAATATATTTATAGAATAAGTTAAAAATATGCGCGGGTTTGTGCACTTTACACGCAACCGAATTGAAACTCAATAATAATAGAAAAAAAAATGATTAAGTAATCACTGCAACCCATATTCGGTCATCTTATTTCGCATGTAACAAACCCGAGATGTCATACAAGCTACGAAATAAAACCATTAGCGTAATTCAAAAAGGGTTACAGCGCCATCTAGTTATAATATCGATAACTGTTTTCGTTTTAAAAAGTTTATAAAAATAAAAATTGCCTTTCAATTATTCATTTACATAAATATCATACAAATAGAATTACTAAACAGAAATTTACATAAATGTTTCCTTATAAATCTATCTAATCTAATCTATCTAATCTAAGGTAACTTTCATTATAAATCTGCTCAATATAAATTCCAAGTGTATACAAAAATGAAGGAGATAAATAAGAAACAAATGAATAAGAAAGACAGAATTTCTTACACATCAATCACATTACGATTTAAAAATCTTGCTTCAATCCCATCCCTAGGGTCAAGTCCGAGCAACGTAGCCTTGTTTTCTCGCGGATCTACATAATTCACGTGAATTCCCGCATTCAAAATCCGTTATGAAATTGTACACACTTGCAAAGTTTTGAACTATATATATATATTTATTTATGTTGTTTCTTAGATACATGTCAAGTCATTCGAAGTATGCATAAATATTGTACGTTTATATATTTTTTTTATTTTTAGTGATGTTTTAAACGATTAATAATTTGTACTAAACTCCGTGAAAAATCAACTTAATAAATAATTAACTTCTATAAAACGAAGACAGAAAAATAAGAGATAAAACTTTAAACGAATAAGGAAGATAGAATTTCTCGCACATCAATCACATTATAATTTAAAAATCTCGCTTCAGTCCCATCCCTAGGGCCATGTCTGAGCAACGTAGCCTTGTTTTCGCGCTGATCTACATTAGTCACGCGAGTTCCCGCATTCAAAGTCCGATATGAAATTGTACACACTTACAAAGAATACACATGACAATACAAATAGAAATACACTCCTAAATTTATTTATATTGTTAGATACAAGTCAATTCATTGGAACTTTGCATAAATCTTGTATGTATGTATAAGCTTTTATCATATATTGTGTTTTAAACTAATGTTTTCACTGGTAAACTAAACTTTAAAATCCTTAATGTCTACATAACTGTGATAGAAAAATAGGAGATTTTTTTAACGAGTAAGAAATAACATTCAAGTTACAAGATAGCCTTTTTAGCCAAGAATAGGTATATATAAGTTAACTTCACGCAGTCAATGTACGGTATGAAATTAAGTCTACAAGCGGAAATTTATATTCATTTATCTATTAGAACACCTTAACATCAAACATCATCAACAATCGAGTCTATATAAATCTTTGGTATCTATTAAAATAAGAATTAAGTTTATAAACAAATAACAAAAGCCTGGTTTTCACTTTCAATCGAAATGTTTTAAAAATCCTACCCTGCGTCGCCCCTAAGGTCGTGTCCGATGTAGCCTCGTTTGCTCGCAGATCTACATAAGTCAACTCACGTGAATTGCTCGTCCAATTTTCGCTACGGAATCATCCACATGCATGTACGAATCATTAACGAAAACCTGTTCCAGTTTCTTCTGCTGAGTGATGAACTATTTATTAACTTAGATCGTTATTGGTCTCATTTCATGTCATCTAAATTAAACATACATACTAACATCTATATGACATAATACTAACATCTATAAGACGACCCGCGTGGCGGATTAGTCACGCAGTTGGTCCCGGGTTCGATCCCCGGCGAGATGGAAATGTGAACGATGAGATTAGATTTCTGTTCTGGGTCTGGGTGTTTGTGTATTTGTCTTTGTGTCCATGGCACCATCGGTACAGGAGAAAATCCTACTGTGGGGCTGTGAGTGTAGAAAGCGTTTCTTTTCTTTGTTTTATATCTATACAAATATATAAAAATGAGATGTTTTTTTTTGCCAATCACGCAAAGACCACTGGTCCGATTTACATTAATGATGGATGTAGCTTATTTAACTAGTTAGTCTATATGCTACTTTTGGTTTCGATATTTTTCGGTATTTAAACATGGCGGCTATTTTAGTGACATCCCTTCACCTTTTGGTTAAAAATTTTCATATTTCCGTTTTAAATAAAAAGAGAACGCTGAAAATAGCAAAATTTCAATGTCATATACGAGATTTACATTTAATTTTCCATCCGCAAGGTCCTTATCATTTTTCATGTATCTTAAGCAGTTAACTAATAAAACCTAATTTGTTTGGTACGTAGCGAAGCACGGATCTCTCGTCAACCCATTATTGTCCCACTGCTGGGCACGGCCCTTCTCTCAGAGTAAGAAAGTTTTAGGCCATAGTCCACCGCACTGGCCAAGTGCGAATTGGTAGATTTCACACACCTTTGAGAACTCTTTTTTTTATGAGAACTCTCAGACGTGCAGGTTTCCTCACGATGTTTTCCTTCGCCGTAAAGCAGTGATAATTAAAGTCTAATACGCACATAATTTTAGAAAAATCAGTGGTATTCCAGTATTCAGCCTGGGACTCGAACCCCGGATCCTCAATTGAGAGACCGAGTTTCAACCATTAGGTTATCACTGCTCTTGCACTGAAGCACGGATACTTCACCTAATGAACTATAAAGGATAATAAATCTATTTGCAATACAATAAAAACATAAATAAGTACGACCCTGGTACTATCACCAACTTTCCTCACTTGTTCTTAGAGAAATAGTTTCTGCCATATGGCGAGATATAATCGGCAGTAGTATGTCGTTATTAATGGTGTGTATTAGACATGCGCAAAACAGTGCTTTTCAAAGTAAAATTATATAGTATGGCATTTGGTTTTGAGTAATATGGCATTATACCATCTCTGAAAACATGGCAGTACGCGCGCCGCGCGCGCTTCTCAAGTGAGGTACGCGCGTTCAATCTCACCGAAATAATCCGAACATACCCGAACGCGTCACAGTGCATCGCGCCCGTTTCGAACGCCGCTCACTCGCATGTCTGTGATATCAAGATGCGTGTGTGGTGAGATGTTTTACTGTCAGGTGTAATGCTTATTCTGGTCGAGGAATACATGATGAAATATTGCATGATCGGGTAATATTACGCGTCATGAATCTATTTCATTACTTACACATGTCTTGTGTGTATAGAATGGTCTCGTGATAGTAAAAGAGTCGTTCGTTCTGCTGCCATTTCCTGTATTGGCAGGTGTCATTTTTTTAAATCATATAACCTAAAATCATATACGTCACGATCGGTCAAGCCGTTTGGATTGTAGCGCGTGCTTATTAAATGGATATAAATACAAAAAACCTACATACATACGCTCGAAAAATACCTTCCTTCTGACACAGTCGACCTAAAAGAAAGTTATTTCCCTTATTAACGTTAAAAGGTATCTTTATAAATCCACTTAGAATAAATATAATTTGGATTCGTATTTATAATATATAACGTTACACATCTTGTAATACGTAAACGCCAAAATCAACAACACTGAGAATTTGCTGTCTCGTTACTCACAGTTTACCGAAACTTGGTTTTCCCGAATGTTTACCCAAACTAATGAATTATAGCATCTTATAAGGCGCGATTATAAACACGCCGACTATTTATCGAAGTTTATAATCGGACCCGAATCTTTGTGCGTAGCATATTTTGCAAAAGGTTATGGATGGATAAAGTTTGCCAATACAGTCATTACGAAATTGATAATTATGCCTTATCATAGCAAATTTAACATGATTGTGTTCTGTTTTGATGATAGGTAAATAGATCTGTAACCGACGTCATGTTGGAGCCTAAATCCTTTCTGTGGTAAATTATATAGCAGGCGGTCATTAAGTGAGGTGATTTTGGCGACCCGCGTGGGGGAGCGGCCACCATACGGGTCTGACATGCAGGGAGTCACGGGTTCGATCCCCGGCCAAACAGAAATGTGAATGATGAGTTTGCATTTCTGTTCTGGATCCGGGTGTTTGTGTATTCGTCTGTGTGTGTCCATGGCACCCACGACGCAGGAGAAAATCCTGCTGCGGAGCTATGAGTGAAGAAAGCGTTTATGTTGTTCATGTTTATGGCGATATTTCGACTACTTTTCTCCAAGAATGGTAGAACTCATTATGGTTCCACTCCGGAAGCACGATCGTTACTTCTATTTCTGCCTAATAACAGCAGTGTTATGCCCCAACCCCCCCCACCCCTCCTCGTGAGATTTGATATAATGTCTCATGTAATTACACGATGACCATATATGGAACATTTGCGATAATTCATAAACGATACTGACGAACTTATGTCACTTCGCAAACTGATACGATATCAATGAGATGTCACAATTCGTCAAGCCTGGTCTGGTTTGGACTGTAGTGCATGCCACAGAAATGGACATAAATACAATAAAAAAAATTACCATCCTTCCTTCCGTCGGTAAAAACCTTTGACCTCGTCTCAAAGTCACGAACAAAAGTTGTATGTATACAAACGCACCCTAACCAATGATATATTACTACATCCTTGATTCCAACCGAGTGCGGACTACCCATTTCAGTCCCATAATACCTTTGTGTCGGGTGTCGCAGGACAACGAGCGCTCATTAAAAAAATATATTTCGCCATCCCAAAGTAGGGATGTGAAAAAATAATCGATTATTTAATTAATCCATGTTTTTTTAGAATAATCGATTTTTATTAATCGATTTGTTGACTATAAATATAGTAATTTCATATTAATCGTTTTTTTTTATTTTACACCACACTTTTTTGGCGTAGCTTTGAATTACTAAAAAGTTTATTTATTTCGTAATTTTAAGTACTTTCGAATTTTAAACAGAAGCTCTGTAATAGAATTACTTGCAACGCCATCTAGTGCCTATTATTTGTGGTGTTTTGCATAAAAATGTCAACTAAATGAACAAAAGTAATGGGGAGATAACTTTATAATAACTTGATTATAATAATCGATTTAAAAATAAAAATAAAAAATCGTTTTTTTGATTTTTCGAAAATCGTTTGTAGGTATGATTAAAAAATAACATCGATTAATATAAAATCCATTTTTGCCTAGCTAAGTCACTTCCCTATCCCAAAGCCTCAATTGGACCTCTCCAGATAATAAAGTTTGAAACGGCCTTTTCAAAGATACAATTATTAAATAAAGCGTGGCGGACGTTATTAATAAAGTTCTTTTCACAGAACCCTTTTATATCGAAGTTAGAAATGTCAATTTTGTGTCGATCTGCCGCATGACGGGTTTCAAAAATACTAGTCCTTTTTTATAAATCAATCTACGCTTTGAGGCTTAAAATATCTCTTCTTTTTATAAAACATATGAAGTAGCAAATGAGCAACCAGCCCACCTGATGGTAAGTGGTTACTGCCGCCCATGGACATTTGTAAGCAACTTTATATGGAACAGGGGTTCTATATGAAGTCTATCACAGATGCGTTGCTACTCCCGAGGACTGAGATGGTCGCCTTAAAAGTGAGCCGGCAACCACACCCTTCCACCAAACGCAAGAACTGCTTCACGTTAGAAATATGTGTGGCGGTGGTACTTCCCCGATCGAACTCCATTCGAACCAACTAAGGTTCCAAGCAAAGGAACTCCAGGTTCTACCACCTAAAATAAATCAATCAAAAATAAAGGCATTTCATTGTTTTTAGGCAGTCGGGTTATTTTATTATTTTCATATTTTTTCTGGCGAAAAATGTTCTGGGCTATAATGCAATCCACCCCCTATGTGACTCGATTGACTCCCCTTATTAAATGTCTTGTAATTAATGGATCTCCTTAATAAATGGCATATCATGCGATTTTTGTAAAATAGGGGTGGTATTAACCACAGCAAAGTCTAACGAGACTATTGGGGATTTGCAACAAATGTAGGGCGCATAACCGAAATCCGGATAATCCGGATAAATAGGACGCGATAACGTGCAGACTGATTCGGTTAGGTTTACTTAATCGATATGATACTATATGTTATGTAGTATCGATATTAAGTTATGTAATATCGATGTATATAGCGAAAGGATACTTAAGTGTGATTAATCCTCTTATAGCCCAAAGTACTAGAATCTAAACTATTTATTTTTTGTTTTGAAGGGAAACCTTCAAAAAGTATCTGACGTCGTGGGAGCGACGCCAGGTTATGAGGGATTTTTACCGAACTAAAACCGAAATTACAGAGACAGGGACAAGGGAGTAGAACCTAAAGCTAAGGCTAGAACTAGGAATTAGGGAATAAATAACAAAAAGAAGATCTCCCGGGCGTGTAACATGAGTGGTTCGAAATATCACCGGAAAGCAACTAACTAGTGATAGGTAGAATCAGTGCGGTTTGATTGTGAAGGTACCACTGTCACACTTATTTTTGGATAATAGAAGAATGTCAGCAATGGACCTGTTTTTGATTCGGGGACAACTCATCTTCTACATGGAAGCAGCGTCGAATCTGTGATCGACTTCAGATAGAATCCCTGTTCTATATGAAGTTACAGATACTTCATTCTTATATAAAAAAGGTAAACTGCAGTGTAGTTCGACTATATATGTCCTATCACATATATAAAGTGAAAACACTGATACCTATCATTAGAAAATCATAATTTACGTATTTAACATACTAAAAAAGCAGAAGGAATACAAAACGCAGTGAATTTTGATTAAAAATATACACGTTCCAAAATAGCTCCTCATACTAAATCAGCATTAAACACC
>DWNE01007219.1:0-12412 GCA_018249875.1 Cecropterus toxeus | reverse complement strand
AGCAATTACATAAAGACAAATGTATCATATCAGGTTCACTTGACGCCATTTACGGATTTACATTTTACGAGTATAAATACATCAAAAGCTAAGTAAACACAAGATATTCGTTTGTGTGTGTGTGTGTGCGTGTGTGTGTGTGCGTGCGTGCGTGTGTATGTGTGTGTGGGTGAGTGTGTTTGGTTTATCTAAATATATACAATTTCATTAAAATAAAGATATTTGTCTATAAAATATTTTAGAGTAATATTTGTTACAGAATTTGTACCCAAATTACCTATATGTAAGGGGTACTGAGCAATTTTTGATTTTTTGCTTACATTTTGAACTATGTAGTTGCATGAATGAAAATATCAGCAAAAAGAAATTAGAAACCAGATATCGTGAGTACCCGTTCTTATATTTTTTTTTCTGTATAAAATATATTGATAGAGTTTGTACCCAAATTACCTATAATTTGGATACAAATTCTATCAATATATTTTATATATATATCTGTTTTATTTAAATAGGATTACACTGAATTAATAATACTAATAATCTATATACAGATATTTTTGTTATTAATAAACACGGAAACATTTTAATATTAAATAACATTTGACTATTAAAATATTACGATGACCTAGTTATTCATTGCCGGAGACGTATTGTGTACATTGCCAATAAAGTACTGATTTCTTAATCACTCGTTGAACTACACACGCAAATGCTCAGGTTGCCCACGATGTTAGGCCTTATTCAAATGGAGGCGATTGCGTCGAAACGGAGGAACTCGAAAATATGATTGGAAGGAAATGAGCGTGTGAACATCGATACATACTTCGAATAAATACGAATGACTTTTTACCTTAAAAATATAACATAATATAGCAAGCAACAAGAACAAAAAAATAATAATTGAAATATATGTTGGTTCCTACATTCACAGTACATAGTCGCGAAGTCGACGCTCAACATTTTTGGAACCTATTTCCTACGAGTATGTAGATATATGATAATGTCCTCATCGGTTCACCCAGTCGAAAATAATAAGATGTCAAACATAAAAAATATACAGTCGTATCGAGGTTCTCACTCCTAATTTTTCAAAGGTAGTTACAAAGAATTAAGACTATGAGTATGTATGGAACAGTAGCTAGGTATCTACCTAAGTAGTAGTGGCTCCAAAAGGTTAACTAAATAGTAAAAAATGGTGTTTGTATATAAGTATCCACTAAAATATTACATTTATCTATAGCTTTGAAATAAAAATACTGAAGTCCATAAAATTCGAGGCTGATTGGATCATTACACATTAACATTAACAGAACTTCCGCCTAATGTGTTATAAAAAGTATATGGATTATGCCTTAAGACTTTTAATTATGATCATTATCTTCAACAATCCATTGATTTCCAAGTACCTACTACTCTCTGAGAATGAAAAAAGTAAATGATTGTCTATTGGTAAACTTAACACACCTTTGTACACATGAATAAGACTTCATTGCAATGTATCCCTTAATCGAAAAACAAGTAATAAATATACTTTCTTAATACGCACATAACTTCGAAGAAACATATACTTTAAGTCATATTATAAATTTATAACCACAATTTAATATTTTAACCCTAAGTAGGAGTTCTACGTAAGGTCGGCTTAATTGGAGTTGCTATCCCTAACGACTACGATGTAACGACTCTTACAGGAGTCAGGAGTCTCCCCCTAAATGTTTGGCCACTAACACCAAAACACTAGCGCTTAAGTATTGTTATTAGAATGAGTATTGTTATGAGTTGAACCACAAAGAGTTCTCCCACTTTTCAATAAAAAAAATACTATTATAATGAAATTCAAACGGAAACTAAAAGTTTTTAAATATTCGTCAATTATGTTTACTATATTCGATCTCTGTATGTCAGTATGAAAACAACCTTATATCACCCAATGTATTTCGAGCGATGCTAATTTAAAAACCGCTTTAATGTTGTAATGAACTTGAAACTCTTTTGTAAGCGAGTCACCTCATTTGATACACGTTTAATAAGTCGCTTCACTTTTTTCGCTAATTGTTAGAGTCTAATCACTACATGACAGGTAAATGACGATGCATAAATTCTTTGAGCGTGCAATCAAAAATACCGTTACCATTGCAACGTTCAATGAAATTGCTTCTCAAATGTTGATTGGTGAAACCCGTACGTGGGCAATTCAACTCGTAAGTTGCATGAAATCGTTTAAAGCTATTTCGTCTTTTATGATAAATCCTAGCTAATTGCGATGCGCCTATTTGTTCGTAACTTAATTAGGTATTTCACGCATGAATTTGGTTAATTATAAAGCAAGAAAATCCATGGCCATGGGTCTCCAGAAATGTCAAGCACTCAAGCAGTCACAAAGACAGCTTCTCCAACGCATATTAAAATATAACCTTCACTCAGAGCTATAGAGCATACAAGCACTGTTAAGTAGATTCAGCATTATTCAGATATTTAACATGACTTTAATAAATATTAACGACAGCTTATTACTTATTTCTATTTTTTTCCCACGATAACACGAAATACCGTGTATGTCGTATCTTTCAATACGCCAAAAAAATGGTGAATTTATGTTTGTATTTGTTAACCTCGACGTCCTCGACCTATCGTGCATGATCAGCGTATTCCCATTAATATTACCTAAACATTAGTTACCCGCCGGGTGCTTAATGAGCCATTGTTAACACAATTAAAAGCTAAGCTAAGATAGAACAAAGCTGCGAGCAAGGTCATATGCGTCATGCTACCTTTGCTACTCTTCTGTGAGGTTACTTCCATTTAAACTTTGAAGCATTTTCTATAAGATCATGAAATCCGATAATATATTTGCCGCGTAATTAATTTTATTATTTTGTAAACGATTATATTTTAACAAATGCATACAAACTTCATCCGATGTTATGTGATTACAGATTGCTGTAATAATTAATCACCAAACTGAAATTCGTCTTATCTTACGTTAATCACAGATAAGCAGCTATCTCAATACTATGAAACCTTAAAACGCCTCATACGGTACCTACTTCAAACCCGATTTAAATTTATTGTATATAGACCCCCATCGGGTTTCGATGCCTCTGTAAGGTTCGCGAAAGAGGTCGAAAACCAATAAATTTTAAAAAGATAGATATACTTATTACAAAAATAAATTACAAAATGATACGCGTTATGTTACGTCGTTTTTTTTTTTTGACACCAGAAGGGTTGTTTGATGAAATAGATTGAAAAACACTAATATAGAGCAACCATTGGGCCTTCGAGATTCCCGCATATTTAAAAAGTGGTACATTGTATTTTTGAGCATATCAGCAATTCACCACACGTATGTTAGACTGGCTAAATGTCTGCTGATTATGGTTCTATTGGAACCAAAATTTATGAGCTATTGTAGGATTCCACATCCTGTTATCAGAATTAGAAACCTAAACTATCATTACAGTGTCTACTAATAATGATAAACCTAATCACAATTCATCTATTTTTTTTTTATTCGATTTGATTACGCCGACAAAATTTCAACAAACACTGATTTTAAATACAAACAAACATTTTAAAGTCCAACGCAAAAGAATCTATCGTAATTTCTAGGTATTGCGTAGTTGTACCATTGCTTTAACAATGAGTTTTTCAAGCTCCAGCCCTACTTCGACTTGATCAATAAAAAAATAAAAAAATACGTAAACACGAATGTAACCATCCATAGCCACATCTTTTTATAATTGTGTAAAAGGTAACCATGTGCTCAGCTCTGACATTTGCAGTTTTTGATTTTTTTCTACAGATATTTTAATAAAGTACCTACTATAAGAACTAATGAGCTTGAAACAACATAGCAAAATAATTTTAGCCTAGAGATTGCTACGTGACCTTCGAGATTACTCCAAGTCAACTTTGCCTCGGGATCCATTGAAGACATGGGTCAAAATTAAACGCAGGGTACGAATAATATTTATTTGTGTGGTCTCTCAAAGAACCCGTATTCACATTAATAAGTAATTTATGTTTTTGTTGTAATTAATAAAATATGGAATCTTAATTTCAATTTACATTACGGAGAAGTACCTATTGTTGCTTAAATTACTACCTATTTTGTAAAGTTCTTCTCACTTATTCTCATTAGTTTTTCTTATGGCTACTTACCGGCTACTTACTACTACCATAACTATTATATTGCATACATTAACATTTACACCGTGTCATGCATTTTTCACTTAACAAAGTTATTGCTAGATAAAGCTTTGTGTTACGGCTTTGTAAATTCTCCTTCGCAACAATAAAGACTATGTAAAGAGTATGTTAAAAAACTGGAAGTACCTACAATTAACATTAGCAACATAATTATCTATATACATTACGTCAGCAAAAATTACGCGGGATATGGACTTTATAGATTTTTTTTTGATAAAATACTTGATTACAATTTTAAAAGGACATTTACAAAACACTTTTAGAATAGTTAAAAACGGCTGTGAATCAGATTCTGACATCACCTGTAGTACGTAATCCACTGTTTTTTGGATACTAAGCAAAGTACGATGAGAATGATTTAATTCGACAAATACAGATAATTGCAATCAATGTAAGTAACAATTAAATAAGTTTAAGGAAAATAAATACATTTCAGAAAAAATAAGTTAATAAGAGGTATGTTTATAGTTCGGTTTTATAGAGCACAGTGCCTTTTAAGTGATATACTTTTTTTTTCTCCTATCATAATTACGGTGCAATGCTTCTATAGTTAAAACCGGATCCAAACAAAAAATATTAAGCAGATGCGCCGCGATCATCACCTACAACAGTTTCTCGAAAAAACCAGAATGATAATGAGCCTGTGGAAGAAAGACAACACAAAGTTCGATGCGTACTGGTCCGACAACTTACCAGGTATGGCGACGCCAAGTTCAAGGTACTCCTTGACGGAAGGGCTGAGGAAGGCAGTGGGAGCGGGCACGGCGCTAGGGGTTGGGTCCGGCGCGTCCAACGCCTGCGCGGGCTCGCTTGGGGCTCCGCTGTTCGCACGGACGCGTTTCACACGCTTACCGGCCTCTGAACCTAAAAGCCGGGACGCTGACATTTATAATTCCTTAAAACCACTTTCAATTATTTCACCATTCATAGACAGCTCAAAGCCGCTACAAAGATATATTCGCTATTACGTACATTGAATAGGCTCGATTGTGGTGACGCCACAGAATTGAGGTTTAGCCTAATTTCTAAAGGAACTTACCAAATAATTCTTAATTATGATGATCAGTTAAAATTACACATCGCCATGTATTATATGGATTTCATTTAAATTCCCAGAATACGACTCAGATATATTTACGATAAACAAGAACATATATATAGTTAGAGATTTTTCAACGTTTGCTACTAGATAATTAAAACCAGGGCAATGAGGGACATTGATATCTAAGAGCATAAACAAATAAGCTTAACATCAGGAGTCTTATTTATCTCTGTTTGGCTAAGAACAGATGTAACTGGCAAACATCGATTAATAAGGTATAATCATTTACTTAACAGACATGTTATTTGTTTGAAAACATTTTTTAACCTTGACCTGAATACATCCCGTTTAGAATCCCTAATAATAGATCTATTACAATACTTCATATAATCTTTGGTTTAATTAAGTTTTTGGCACTCAAGTGTCCATTTATTAAGGTTGGCATTTATGCAGAGGCTAAGTTATCAGTACCTACATCTCGTAGAATCAAACAGGGGTTATATTGAAAGTTGAAAAGTCTCATATACTTTCGTACAAAGTACATGTATATACCTTCCACTTACCCTTCAAAACAAAGTAAACATCAGCACTTCATTGCTTAAAGCAGAAATAGTGTGGCGATTGCAACTAAGAGTTCTACCATCTTCAAACTTTAAATGTTTACGTAAATTGATTGTCAATTGATATAAAGTTAAGTTAATATAAATAAATGAACAAAGTTGAAAACACAAAGTATTAAAATAAATGTACATACCAGTTGCAGCCCGAACTGAAAAGAAAATAATCAAGAGAACACGTAAAAAGTTCCGTTTACTCATCTTGGAACTGTGTATAGTTTCAGTAAATAAATCCATAATCAATCACCACAGCATATCGGAACACTATAACGAATCACGTATATTATTTGATGGCATTGAAATCTGGTAAAGGTCTTAAGTACATAATGGGAATATTCATTCAAAATTAATATCGACGTCGCGCACCGACTCGCAGTTGGCCCGTATACAGAGTTATGTAACAGCGCTGTACTTGCGTGCGCTTTTGCGGACAACCGAACGCGCAATGTTCACTCAACTCGCACATACTCAAGCCTCTAACTCAAAGGCATACGAAACACAATTAGATTGACCTCTAAACTTTTTCGACTGGTGACTGAACACAAGCTTACCTATGTCTAAGCAATGATCAATTGTTGAGACGCATGACAAAGGACATTTCTTAAAGTGAACCTATTAATCAAGACCTCTATTCAGTGGCGACGTTTCAGCGTCTCATTAGTATTCTCATAGTGTTTATTTCGTACGATGATTATAGTATATATGTGAAGTTGGTACAACTCTTCACGATTCAAGTGCAAATGCATCGCCGTTATTCTTATCTGCTTTGTAAAAGAACTGGTTTGATACTAGTTCTTTAAAATAACAAACGAGCACGCAGTCCGTCTGATAGTAAACGGTCATTGTTGTTCTCTAAGGGACGGAAACCTTCGAAAGGTATTCGACGCCATGGGAGCGACGACGGGTTATGTGGGGTTTTTGCCGAAATAAAACCCCCCTATTGGCCTTCCTCAGAGCTGTGTGGAAGACTCCGGGATCTCCAACGAAACGCAACCGGAGTCTTTTGAGAGCGATGCCCCTATCTAGCTTTTTTCCGGTGAGCATTAGGGCTCACCGTATCACCTGGTATTTACGGTGGCATGTGTGGTCATATGCCACCGTCCTTCCCGAGGTTGCTTGGCTGGACGGTTCGAGCCCACTCTTGCCGCCTGCAGGCACCGTGGTACCGGAATACCGTAGCCCTATTCTAGTCCTGGTATCAAATTTCATGTAGTACCGGAGTCTATCTGAACCCGAACACAGACATAGAGGACGCCTCATATATAAGTCGTCGGGCATTCAAACCCTTCCCACAAAACGCAGAACATCTAAAATACTTACGTATGGCAGAGGCACCTCGCCAATCTAAATATATGGGGTAAATACATAAGTTAGTTAAATACATAAGTTTAACATACCTATTTTTTCCAAGGATATAGAAAGCATGGTTCGACCCCGCCGCCTCACCTATGTATAGGGTGAATGGGTCTTGCGTGTCTGTGGAAGAGTGTAGTTGCCGCCTAACTTTTATATTAGGCGACCATATTAGTCCTCGGGAGAAGCAACACATCTGTGATCGAATTCAGTATGAAGTTCTGTATGAAGTGTAAGTTCTATATGAAGTTGCTTACAGATTTACATTGGCGGTAGTGACTACCTACCATCAGTCTTACAAAAACTATCTTACAAATATCGACACTGGTGGTGGTAAGATACATGAGGTACCCTAAATAGTACCAGAGGGTAAGAGAGCAGCGTACTAACGAGTTAAAGCCTTATTTATTTCTACTAGTTTCTATGACCGGCATCAATGAGCCATACTGACCACTATAACCATTACAAAACATAATAAACCAAAAAAAAATACAGTCGAATTGAGAACCTCCTCCTTTTTTGAAGTCGGTAAGAACACAAAGATAAGACATAGCGTTCATACAGACGTAGCATGAATTTAAATGTACAAGGGTCAAATTGTCAATTGTGAATGAGACTTATAGGTACACTCCCTGCGTTTCTACTGGCTTGACGTATGTTTTAGACCAATCCGGTAGTTAGACTCTTATACATGGAATAGAGAACCGTTCATATAGTATATAGTAAATAGAGGTCTAATTTAGTTTGATCGTAGGTATATTGCAATACTATAAGGCATAAGAACATTATAAATTAAGAAAATTATTTTAATTACTTTTAAGTTATACTTATAAGTTTCAAGGCCAACTTGGCATACAATTAGAGCAACTTTCGGAACCTCTACTGTAAAGTTTTGATTTCGACACCGTGATTCCAAACACTGATGTCTCTTGCAATCACATGATGAGTCGCGGGAGATCACCACACTACGCTTCAATTTGATCTCATTATCCATATTTTATAGTAGAATGAATTCTCCCGGTTTAACCCCAGCCTTATTTTTATAGTTAGTTGCCACATTAAAAATACATTTATTAATTCAACGACACAGTGGGCCGTACAACATGTCAAAGAATAAAATATGAAACAGGGCCCGCCATGAAGGCGAACCGAGCGACTCTTCCAGGCGCCAAGTCCAAGAGGGTACCTCTAGCACATCTTTGGGAGCGCCGATTTCTTTTACGGTAAATCATTAAAATACAACGTGCGACCTCGGGCGATACACTTTTTTGTCGTCATATCGCACTTATAGCAGTGACACAGTTGGCACAGATTATTTGAATTTCAGAAGCGCAAGCCTAAAACTTCCCCATTACTACTCAAAGCAAACCAAAGCAACCAATAAAATAATTTGGTGTTTTTAAAGACTTACTTTCTTGTAGAAAAGTGTATAAACTTAACCAGGTTTACAGAACTAGTTTCAAGTGCAACGAAATTGTTAAGGTACAATGAACTTTGCGAAGCATCCAAAATTTTAAATTATACAGAAGGTGCGCCCCTTAATAAACATAAACTATCCTACAAATTAATACATTTCATTAATTAATGGGAAATTATGAGTGAATTGTTGCACACCGACATTTAATACCAACCCAACACCATAAATCTGTAAGCAAATTGCGGAGCAGTGGTGTAATGGTTCAATGTGATGAGGTGTTGCTGTTGTGACAAAGAAGTGAGGTGAGGAGAGACAAGTGGATGGAGATGAGGTGAGGTGTGTTGAGGAGAGGAAAGGATAGGTGCGATGATTCACTTTTGGTGGAGACGTCATTATTGTAAAAGAATTGGAAATAAATCATTGCTTAAAGAATTATGAATGTCATGGAATTAATTAATTTTATAAGTTTTTGTTTCATTATGACAAAGAAATATAACTATATATGTAATTATTATATTGTTTTTTCTCTGTATTCTTTGGTTTGCTCAAGGGAAATTTTTAGTCAAGCCGCTGTGTGGTTAGAAGTCAGAACATTCAAATATGCAGACGATAGGTTTATTGACCCATATCAAAATAATACATTACAATGTTTATTTCATGAAGGAATTTAGCTAAAAAACCTAAGCGTATTGGTATTAATTCGTAATGGCGTAATGGTGGTCGTAATTAAATATTAACGTAGACATAAACACTAATTGTCTAAAAAACTACTTTACAATAATGATAATGAATTACTTTAATAGAAACAGAGTATATAATAAACCTAGAAGACCTAGAAAAAAATAATTTATTAATACAATCAAATTTGACATAAAATCCAAAGATTTTTATCATATTGACTGATTTCTCCGTGAGAAAAAATATAGTTGGCAACCCTGAACAATAAAAAATCACCGGTATCTTTTTTGAGTTTCTATTGTCGGTTTGACAGTTAATACTTGACGTAACCGGCGGCCATCATTTTAATAAAAGCCAGTGTTTGAAACAGTACGATAATTATCGTACATGTAAGATAAATTCATGTAACGGACGATTTACGATAGTACATTTTAATTGTACGATAATTTTACATTGTCTGTTATGGGTGTGAAATATTTTGAGGAGACGTTGCTCAGAATATAATTATTCAGAAATGGCCCTTATTTTCTATATGGTCGATAAATATTTTTAAGAACACTTGTGTTTGGTTGTGAAATATTTTCAGATGTCGTTTTTTTAGGTCGCCAAATGAGAAGGCCGAAAAGTTTTGTAGTTTAACGAAGCAACGTAGAAAAAAAACGTCGTCAAAAATTGGAGGTACTAAATACCAATGTACTGTTATTACTGTACTTATACGATAATTTGATACAAAATACGATAATTTTATAGCTGTCACACGATAGTTACAGGTTGAAAACATGGATTGAAGCATTCAATTGTTTTTTCAATTGACTGTTACGCTCAAAGAGAAAACAATAATATATTTTTTTATTGTATACGACTTGCAATTAAAGCGAATTTAGCTTTTGGATTAAGCACTTGCTTCATTGCGTAGCATCTGAAGAATTACTTAGAGTAAATATTACATACTTTCGTAGAATTCATGGTTACAAAATTTAAGTTGAAGTGATTAACAGAGCTAAATCATAATGGACGCAAAAATTAAGAAATGTCCAAATTGCAGTCAGCTATATTTTTTGAAAGGTAAGTAATTTATTTAAATTGTATATTTCTAGTGATATTGAAATAAATGAATTTTGTATACCTTAAACAAAGAATCTGAGAAAAAAATGTTCCACCCTCATTTAACGTTATAAAAAGTTATTTGATTTCAGTATGATTTTTAGTCATAAAGGTTTTATTTCCACGAAATAACTTTATTCTATATTAGGTATTTATTAAGTACTTATTACGGAAATTTTATTGTTGATATTTGTAATGCGAAAAAATATTACCTACATGCTGTTTATATTGATCAAATTTCTGTTTACTTTTGAACTTAAACATTTTTCAATACGCACAACAAAAATGAGTAATAATTCTTACTAAGAAAATATTTGAAAGTCTCTTGTTCAGAAGTTGTTCCTCATAAATAAGAAATCTCAATTGCTAATCTAAGGCCAGGCCGTAAATTGTACACTCAGCATTCGAAATATAACACTGCATTTGTTTGTGATAAAATATGATGAGGTACATAGACAGGTACAGTACATAAAAATTGCTTGTCTTGGTGTTTTAGCTCTATCACCACAGGTGCATGGAAATGTGCCATTATTCCTGTCATGTGGTCATTCCATGTGCGAGAACTGTTTAAGAAACATTGTCAAATTTGGTGAGCCCATTGAATGCAAAGTATGCCTAAAAGACATGGAGATAACTGCACCCGATCTAGCCCTGCTACTACAAAACAAAATACAACTGTACCAGCTGTTCCCCGTCAATATATATATGCTCGGAGAATTGACATATGAGTTAATAGAGGTATTAAAAACACTATAACAGTATAGGACAATATGAAACTGGAATGAAATATAATCATAGTTAACATGAATTAAAATATCATTATTGCTTCATTAAAATTCTTCGATCTATTTATTACTTTGTACTGCTGTAAATAATATATTTTAACATCATCACTACTATTAAACGAAAACATGTTGAAACATGCTACAATTGATAATCTGATTTATGAATATTTCTGTTACAGCCAATATCTGACAAAACAAAGAAAGTTGATGTTGACTATTTTTTGGAAATTCAATCCATTCTCCAAGACTCTGAAAAGATACATGGTAAGGTATTAAAATAGACAACAACATAAACAAAATAGGTAACAAACATATTTTTATCTACATTATTTCTGAGAAACAATAGTGGACTTAAATTGTCGGCAAATTCTTAAAGTCCGGTAACTTTGAATTATAGAATATAGCAATAATTGCTTTCTCGAGTTATAGAGGGAAAATATGTACCAGAATAGCTTGCAGGGACTCACTCATTATTTTGACTAATAGAGGGTTGAGATTTCGAGTATTGGCGGTTTTGGGGCTTGAGGGGAAGGGAACAAAGTTTTTGAGTGTTGGAGTTTTTCGACTTATCAAGGTTCGACTTAGAGTTTCTACTGTACTACGAAATGTATGATAAATGATATATTTTTAGCACAATGCATGGAGTGCCATAACCCAACTACAAAGATATGCAAGCAATGTGAAACTACACTCTGCAACAATTGTTTCAATAAGATTCACAAAAATTTTGTAATTTTTAAGAATCACACACTTCAAAATATAGGTAAGACAATTAAATATTATTTCATTCTTTTCTTACTTGTATTTTTGTACAGATGTTGATAAAGCCATTATAAATCATTTGTTTTAGACTCTGTTTCCACTATAAGTTCATGTAAGACACACAAAGATAAGCCTTTGGACTACTATTGCCAAGATTGTTGCAAGGCCATCTGTATGGACTGCCTGGTAGTGGGTGGGGATAAGTCATGCAAAAATCATAATGTGGTTTCTATGCAAGAAATGGTATGTTATATATATTTTGTTCTTGATATAAGTTAAAATTTGTTGGTGTCTCCAAAAAATATAAATATTTTATAATGAAGAAATCAATCTTGATATGGTTTTTAGGAGTATTCAAGCAGTTTTTTTTTTTATTTTTTTATAAATATGAAGTAGCAAACGAGCAAGCAGCCCACCTGATGGTAAGTGGTTACTGCCGCCC
>DWNE01007218.1:0-12412 GCA_018249875.1 Cecropterus toxeus | reverse complement strand
AAAAGTATAGTAATATCATCCAGCACGTCTCTAAGTGATCGCGCCTTTAGTATTTCTAAATCACGCTATCAAAGTTTTAAAAAATCTTGAACTCAATTCCAATCCTATCCTATGTACTACTATAATTTATAGAAAAGGGCCCTGTATTTATGAAGTTCCGTTATTCGGATATTTATGTTATATGTCGAATGTGTAGACATTTTTAAAATACCTGAAAAAAATGCGTTATTCACCGCAAAGGTAATTGTTTTTAAATGTAACTTTTAAATAAAATCAACGACAAATTATACTATGTAAAAATATTAGTACAATAATTCCCATTTAGATATTACCTTACATTCGCGTTGTGACATGGGTACCTACATACGTAACGAATGTATTAGCTGAGGATGTACATATGTGTGTTTTTCTCTTTCACGTAAAAACTATTAGTCGTATATTGCTTAATTTAATGTAAAATAGTTATTAACTTAGATATACATACATACAAACACATATGATACTCATTACCGTGATAGATGTGACTGAACGGACAGAGCCACGGGAGTAACCTAGTATTTTCATAAGTAAAGCCTTTATGAACGATATCGCGGGCAAAGCTATTAAAATATTATTATACCACGAAAAGCTTTACTATATCGTAATAAATCGTAATAAAAAACCAACAAAATAAAGCATCGTAAAAATAATGTTTCAGCGAAATAAAAACTATGGCCAACACAACACCAGGCGATAAGTTACAAATTGTGCCGCAAAAAGCTCGCCCGTTTAACGTGAAATACAGCGCCGGAGACAGCTTTCATAAAAGCTCACGTGACGTATGGCGGGCTGGCGTCGCTTGTTTGTTTAGACGTATTTTTTTTGATTTCACGGAACTTTTAATGTGTTTATTCTTAGTGTTTGATATTGATTATCTTGTAAATGTTAATGTGTAATTGTTTAGGTTTAAATTAAAGTTGATGAAAATAAATGGCTCTTTGCAAATATTTTCTCCTAATGCAGATTTTTGCATTGCTTTTCCTACAAATAACATAAATTACAATGAATAGAAACGAGAAGATAAGCTCGACGTCGTTTAACTTAGTAGATTAATTAAGATTTACATAACTTGTGGTTAGCCGTTTGTGGTTTGTTGGTAATAACGGGGACGTCTTACCCTCCGGTCTTTTATATGCCACGGCTAAGTCGACATAAGGGCGGTTGGGCAGGGATGTTCGGGCCTCGAGGGGTACCCTCTTTACCCGGGCAATTCTCTAGGAGATCGAATAACTCCCGGATCCTTAACATTTATACATGATTATACAATGTTAATGAATGCATTTACAAATCTAAAAGATATTTATCGCCACTATTTAGTGGGTGGTTTTTTGTATTTTAATAAAATCAAATTTGGACATTTGATTTTATTAATTTGTGAAACAAAAAGTTGTTTTCTTACACTTATGTGACAAGCCCGGCACAATCTCGGCTCACTTTTATATGAGACGACCATCTCAGCCCCCGGGAGTAGCAACGCATCTGTGATAGACTTCATATAGAACCCCTGTTCTATATGAAGTCGCTTACAAATGTCCATGGGCGGCAATAACCTCTTACCAACAGGTGGGCTGCTTGCTCATTTGCTACTTCATATTTATAAAAAAAACCCAGCTTTTTACTGAAACGTTGGTAGTTTTAGTCTTTAACACATATTCAATTTTACTTCGTCTCTGACGTATGTTTCTTTACGATTGCAGAAGAAGTCGATCATTCCGTACCAGATGGTAAGTGCCGCTTTATGATCATCTGTAACCAACAAAGAATAGAGGAATGAAAGGAAGTGGAGTTATTCAAGAGCGGGACCACAAAGCAAGTTAAATATATCAGAACTACAAATATAATGCACATTTTCACAATTGTATAGATTCTACTGGATAACATAGATTACACTGAATAGATTCTAGTCAAAGCGTAAAAAAACATTTGACAAATGATAAGCGACCCAAAAAGATACTTTAGTCAAAACTTCTAATATGGCTCTTACGACGCTTTAACGCGAACCATTAGTCAAGTTTAATGGAGCGTTCTGCTCAGCGATATTCGTAATTTATGGCGACCAATTTTCAGATATGCACAGTGTACGCTGGAAAATTAACTTTTATAGGTATTCTTACGTTCTTAGCAACGTTTTTAAGACGGAAGGAAATTATTTTGCGTCTTGCTTGTCTAACGAAGGCATTTACCTGTATTCTATTGATACGGTTAGTAGGCATATACGTAGTAAATGAGAATGAATACTTTCTATGTGGTATACATCTTTATTAGATTAGTGCCTTTATATTGAAATCAATGTGTTTAAGCAACCCGAATATATTTATTATTACCCGACTGCGTCAGAAGGAGGCTAATATTTTTCGAGTGTACCTATGTATGAATGTTTGTTTGTATGTATGTCCATTTCTTTGGCACGCGCTACAGACCAAACGGGTTGACGGATTGTGTCGTATGACATATCATTAGAATCGTCTCAGTTTGCATAATGACATAGGCTATATAAGTTTTTACAATGGCGCCTGGAAATAGACCAATCTAAATACGTCATCAAATACATAATATATAGGTTAATTTTGATTTACGTTTGTTAATTTACTTATAACTACATACTACTGTATGTAAAGTAAATTAACTAATCCTTATACATAAGGAGTGGATATATGAAAATACTAAGTTATTCTCCTCCGGTTGGCTCTCGTCTACCACAGTAATGAGTATCCTATGTATTAATCTAGGTCATAAAGTATCTGTGTGCCAAATTTCAGTTAATTTTGACCAGTTGTTTGCGTGAAATGTAACAAATACACATACATATTCACAAACTTTATATTTATAATATTAGTATAATTTTCATACGCTGTATAATACTTATAGCATATGCAGTATTACTTTAAAACGTTGCCCCAAAGGGGCCTAATCTTATACATCAATATATATTCAATATGCATATGTCGAAATTATTTTAAAAGGTTGTACACAAATAAAATAAATGTAATTCTTCTTTCAGTAGAATAGAGCTTATTTTCAAGCCGAGGAAACGTCTTTTAAGATGTTTTTCGTACAAGCAGTCTAAAGTAGACCGTTACTCATATTTAATGGAGTGTTCTTCACAGCGATATTGGTTATTTATGGCGACCAACTTCCAGATATGCGAGCTGGAAGATGCAAAATTCTGATTTTGATATATTCAAAATCAGAGTACTTGGCTATTGCGCGATTAAGATCGTCATTTCAAAATCATATTATAATTATCATTACTTAATGTATGTATATTTTAATATTGATATTGACTGTCCTATATAAAATGCAAAAAAAAATTGAATTAAATATAAACTGATTATCAGTGTTCCGAGATTCAGTAATGACTGTAAGACATTTTCAACGATTACGCTGCGTTTCTGCTGCGTTTGCGCAAACTCGTGTGATAATACGACTTATTACGTTATTTTTATTTTAATCCATGCACGTTTACTTTGCGTTTCCGAAGCGGGACTGTTGCATGCAAGATCGACGACGATCATGACTAGCACGTTTACGCTGCGTTTTCGCAGCTAAGTTGTCGCGAGATCACGACGGATTGCTGAAACATCGACAAATCGCGACCGTGATAACATCCTTACGATTCAACATTCTCGGCCCACATTAGTCAAGTTTAATGGTGCGTTCTGAAGAACGATTTTGGTTATTTATGACCACCAATTCACAGATACGTAGTGTCAGAATCTTGAATACGAAGATGTTTTCAAAAAGTTTGTTACTAATAGTAGAAAGAGTATATTAAATATTTCTACACTAAAGTAGTTTATTAAAATAAAAGCAAATTTATTTTTTTATTAAAGTACTATCTTTTTCAATATTTTGTGAAGAGAACTGTACTAAAGCATTAATTATTACAACTAAACCAAAAAACAAAGTGTACATAATTATATACCAAGTTAACAATGTATGAAATAAAAACAAATAAAAAAAACAATTCAATTATTAAATATTATTTTTTCTCTTTACTGCTATATAAACAATTAAATTAGTAAATGTATAGCTACATTAATTTGTCCCAAGATTTTTATTTTTCATCTTTTAACAAACGAATATGATGTCCAATAAGACTCTTTAGTATTCGTATTCAACTAAATAACGCTGTATGTTACATATTACATTTAAATGTCGCGTGCTCAATCCATATTTTCTATAATCTAGGGCCTCATTATCAACTTTCTACGAACATCACATTTCATCTAACGATAAATTAGTTTCAAACAGATAACTCGTGTGAACGGCTTAATATATTTAACAGATAACAGTTATTTAATGAAGTGACATAATTTCTAATGATAACGTTCTGATGAGTTGTGTTGATGAATCTATCAAGTGTTATTTAATAGTTCAATATGCGTATTGATGTGAGTGGATTGACTGGATTGATAAGACTAATTATTAAGATTGACTTATAAATGGAATATGTTCCATTAAACTAGTATCACGAATAACTGTCGTATAACTAGTATCACGAAGGGTTCCATCTATGCTAATACTATAAAGCAGTAGAGTTTGTAAACGAGCTAAATTCAAAAACTACTGGTTTGAATTGAATAATTATTTTTGTGTTGAATAGTATTTATTGAGAAAGGCTATAGGCTATTAGCGGGTGTAACCGCGTGGCACAGCCAGTTACCAAAATAAAACACGTTTTTTGTATGGGAGCCCCTCTTAATTATTTATTTTATTCTGTAATTCATCATCTGTGTAAATTTCAACTGTCTAGCTATCACAGTTCCTGAGAAATAGCCTAGTTACAGACAAATGGATAGCTGTCTTAGTAAAAGGGGTTCCGTATTTACTCTTTGAGAAAAGAACCCTAAAAATTAACACAAGTAACATTGTTAAAATTAGAGCTTTTTGTTTTTATAATGGTAAATTTAATTTAAGTCTCTTTCTAATAACTAGTTTTTATTTGAAACCTTTGTTATGCGAATAAAAAAACTCGTCCCACACATACACACGTCCATATTTACATATGTGTCACTTATTATAAATTATAAAGCCTATGTCACTCTGCCAACCGAAATTCTAATGACATATCATTGTCCCTCAAGTCTACAGACTACACACCTACTGCCCCAAGGCTGTAGCGCGTGCCAAAGAAATGTACATGTATACTTATGTACCTACATACTCTTGAAAAACATACTCCCCTGCTGATACTGTCGGGTAAAGAAGTAGACTATAATCGTGGATGTCGTGAAGTGGAAATTTACAAAAATATTATTTAATTAAAATTGAATAGTAATTGGCATTAAAAAGATTAAACAAACAAACATAGATTATTTTTTGTACCATAAATTGAAAGTATATATATGAACCTTTACACCTTTACTACACTGCCACCCTCTATTTCTAATAAATATTAATTAAAATGAAATTAAAACTAGAAAGTGTGAAAGTAAAAACACCATTATATACCAATGCAATCCTAAGCAACGCCCCGACCTAAGAGTCAGAGGTGCGCAACCTTTTTAAAATAAATGCCAGCAATTAATCAGTGTTTATTCACGACGAGGGCTGTTAATTCGTTGGCGAGATGAAAAGTTAACCTATTAAGTCGAATATATTTTGTGCTCGAAGCTTTTTTCATCTCTTCATTTTGTAAAGGTCTGTGCAGGCGTGACGGGGCGTGCTCTAAATTAATGATGGGGATGATTCTTAAGTGTTCTTTTTATTTACTACGACATATTTGAATATGAAAACTAAAAGTTTAATTAATTTTCATTTGACATAAGGACTTGAAAAGTACATTGTCATTATCCTATAGGGGTGATAAGCTACGTTGAAGTACTCATTATTATAAAATTAGAGTTGGAAAAGAGCACTCAGACCACCTGATGGCAAGTGATCAACATTGTTCATGGACACCTGTAAGCAACTTCACGAATCGTTCTATCTGGCTTCAATAATGAGCTGTGTCCCAAGGGTAAGATGGTCCCCTACATGAAAGTGAGCTAACACACCATTCCGCCGAAACCAATTACTGTTTGAATTCGTGTTGTGATCGCTCTACTTGTTATACCTTTAGGAAAGGTGAGACGGTGAACCCTATGGAGATTGATTTAATATCAAACAGGCTGCAACTGCATTCTGTATAATTTTAAATAAAAAAAAGAACTCCTCCTTGGTTTGTTTGTAAGCTCCTTAACGCTCTCAACAAGACAAATTGCCGCTTCTTAAGAATTAATTTCAAAGAATACTCCTCGGCTCGTTTTTCATTGTCATAACGTTTTTTCGCCCACGAATATAACGTTGGGCCTAATTAGCCCTCGATGTTTGTACGCAACTGTTTCTAAGTCCCGTTTATTAATTTATTTGATTTATCATAGCTATGACAAATTGTTCTGCGCCCCTGCCGTTTCTTTATTTGAAATGCTATTTATTATTAATGATCGTTTGATTAACGCTAGTTTGTTTTATATATGGTTTCATTTATTTATTATGCCTTCGCTTGTTTTGTTTGATGAAACATATTTGTGTAAAGATAATTCTTTTTAACCGACTTCGAAAAGGAGGTGGTTCTATGTTCAACTGATTTCTCCGCCGTTTCTGGACCGATTTTCAAAATTCTTTCTTTTATTGTTTTGTTATACTATCATATATTTTACTTATATATAACTGCTACAGATACTAGCTTGTTCTCGCGGCTCTGCCCACTTGAGTTACTGTATGTGATAATTCAGGTCATAAGCTATTTGTGTGCCAAATATTTTAATCTTATAATATAATAAATAATATTCATTCATCTTAAACCGATTAGCAGGTTTTATGTACCCGTAGTATTTTATCCTGAGGACTAAGATGGTCGCCTCATTAAAAGAAAGCGAGTCGTCAACAACACCCTTCAACAGAAACGCAAGAACTGCTTCACGGTAGAAATAGCTAAGACGGTTCCTCTCCGCAAAAATTGTACATACTTAAAAGCGGTTAGTAACATAAATCCTTAGTAAACTAACATCATGCTCCTATGTGTGCATTTGCCTAATGATCATGTTCAAAGTATCCTTAGTACGAATGTATTACGTTTGCTCAAATCGATTACGTTTACGTTTACGTTTGGTAATGGTTTGGTATCGTTTACGTTTTGGTAATGGTTGGGCCATTACAACCATGGCAAATGAAAACGTAAACGTAATATACATTGCAAAGTGTGTGCGATAACGTAACGATGGCCGTTTAAAAAACGTACTAAACTCGTAGTAAGCACAGTAGAAAGCAACATAAACCTTGTTAGCATTACTTCCGTTACTGTAATGGCTCCAATTGAGTGAGTAAACACTGCCATAACTCTCGACGCCATAACTCTTGTGTTATCGGCCGTTTCTTTGAAATCTTCCTACACAAGCGCTTAATAAATCTCGTGGCACGTAGAGTATGAAAGAGCACTGTAAAATGGATGTGGTACTGTGATTTCATTTTGTAGGTACATTTTGTACTTGTCTCTGTAGCTCCGGGATTAGAATAGGGCTACGGTATACCTTGCCTGTCGCAGGAGGTGACTAAAAGGGGCTCTCGAGGTTGCGAGCGGCAAGAGTGGGAGCTCGACCCGTCCAACCAAACGACCCTGAGAAGGACGACGGTATGTGTGGTCGCATGCCGTCGTAAAAAACAGATGGTGCGGTGGGCTCAGCCGCTCACCAGGGCAGAGCCCGAAAGGGCAACGCGCTCAGAGGACTACGGTCGCGTTCCTCTGAAGATCCCGTAGTCCTCTTCGCAGCGCCGAGGACGGCCACCGGGGGGGTTTTAGTGCGGTAGGAATCCCACGTAATCCGCTCCCATGGTGTCGGGTACCTTTTGAAGGTTTCCCCCTCGAAAAACAAAAAAAAGGTACATGTTGTACTTGAAAAAGCTTAGATTAACTTGTGCTATTAGTACCTGTTTATTACGTGTCTTTCGTTTATATTTGTTTATGTTTTCACCCAGACATTAGCTTTTGACAATACCTTGCAATGTAATTTGCGATGATTGGGGAAAACGTAAACGTGTTTGCTTTGAGGTAACGTATCAAATTCCAACTAAGGGCGTTGTACACACGTATTCATTTATATCTAGGTATTATATATTCACAAGATACCCAAAAATCACGTTTTAAGTAGCCAATATTAAAAAATGAGATGCTATTTGTATGGATGACGTGGCTACATTGTTATTTAACGAAGTGTCTAGCTTTATTAACTTTGTGACAAACCATAGCTTGACATTGGATAAAAAAAGTTTGTCGGTATTTCTCGAAGATTTTAATTTTTTCTAATATCATGATAGGTTTGACGTGTACCCTGGAAAAAATAATCCTTTTAATTCTGAGAGATTATTTCTACAAAACTTTCGAGTACATTTTTAAAATACAGTTGAATAACCTGCATACAATCCTTGTTAGGATTGATTTTAAGCTCCTTCCTCGTCTATCCCTAACCGCACTCTTCGAAGCAAAGCACGCCAGCGTTCATACCTCGTCCAAATGATCGCACATCGAGGTTTTTATCGTCAGTTATCAGTCTCACGAAGTCCGAACAATAACCGTTATTATTAACTACTGAAACAATAACTTGAATTTACAACACAATAACCGTTAAATGGAAGGACAAGGTGGATGCGGTACCGTGCACAGACGATAAGCTTCTGATTGTAATTGATGCCTACTAACTACATAGCTGATGGATGGCTTAGTAACTCTTCCAATCTTTACGGGAATTTAGTTCTCTAATATAGCGTTTCCCAAACGTAGGTCGAGACCTGGTACCGGCACACGAAAATAAAGTACCGGGTCGCTGAAAATTGTTTTTGTATACAGTTTACTATATAACATGATATTGTTTAAACAAATATACAGTTTTTAACTGTTTTTGGGCAGCCCTAGAAGTTCAGCCTTAGGAGTTTTTTTAAATTTTACAACCCCTTGTTTTTTAATATAGTTACATTTTATGAACTTTGGTCTTTATTTTTCACCTTCCTAAAAATGATATTTTTGGTGGGTTATGAGGTAATATAGTCTGAAATCTGAAAGTTTGAATCCATTATCGTTTGACTTCGGTGGCACCAACGCCACTAACGAAAGACCAACGTTAAAACTAAAGTAATGACCGGAAAATAATTATGATATTCCAACAAATTACGACGAGTCCACAACCACACGTCATGCCGTCGACACGTCATGGCGGTATGACAGCGCCATTTATAAAACTCAATTACGGCGCGCCCCTAATAATGATAATTGATGAGGAAATTCGCGAGCTTTTTGCGGGAGATCCTTTTCGGCCATATTTCTTACACGGAGCACGTTTCCATTGTGAGATGTCACGGCAAACGATTATTAGACTTAAAAAATAAATACCTTTAAGCGCAGATAAAAAATGTAAAGGTAGAATTCATTCAACTTTGTAAAGTGGTAGTACGAGGATGGTTTGACCGGCTCTACTGGTATTATCGCCACATTTAATTTTCTGAAAAAAGTTCTCAAAGGTGAATAAAGCTGCCCATGGCGAGCGCGATGGATTATGGCCGAAAATGGTATAATCCATTTTCACTCAGAGAGGAGAACCAGGCGAAGCATTGGGACAATCATGGGTTGACGACAATATGACAACTAATTATTCTTAAGAAAACAGTTTTACAACAACAGGAAGTAATAGGAAGTATTACAGTCCTAACGGAAAGTCAATGTCAGTAGTCAATGGAAACGCATCTCCGCCCGCGATATTTCTTCATAACGCGCCCCTGTTTAATTTATAAATCGCTTCACGACTGATTAAAAACGCTTTTGAAAAATTTACGAGGACCCGAAGAAAGCCGTCACCGCCATCTCGACTTTTTTCGTCGGCGTAAATTAAAAAACAAATTTAAGGGCTTCGATATCGTTTGGAGATTAATGCTTTGTTTGCTTCTGAGGAGTATCGAGTGGACTTCTAATTTATTCCTAATTCAAAAAGCAAAAGCACTGAATGTGTGGAAAGTCTGTACTTACCTTTGTACTTTGACGTTCAGGAATATCTTGATTATGTTCACTCTATACGAATAATATAAAGCTGAAGAGTTTTAAGTTGCTTGGCGTGTAGACGACTATGGTTTTATCCACACTCAGGGCTATTTGTGCCACTTGCATGCCTGTTCCTGAACTGGCAGCGTGTCGCCTCATACAAGATTCTATTTCTATTTCTAGTGTCATGTTTTTAAAGAAAAAAAATACCTCTATTTTTTGGTGTGTGGCGAGAGACTAAATTATGGACTTTGATGGAAAAAATGTCAAAAAAGGCTTGCCCCCCAAAAGTATCAGATGGTCACCAGGCGACCTATTTCCCCAATATAAGTTAGCAAGTAGTGAGACCTACTTGGGATTGTTTGCAAATAGTAACTGTGGGATTCCACCTTTAAATTTAATTTACAACGGTGAACATGTATGTTACACGTTTCTAGTACTACAAGTTCTGTTATCAGTAAACCGAAGATAAAATACAGCAACACCTTTTAAAACATAAAATTAATAGGCAAAGATAACACTAATAGCTAAAAACCTGCACAATTTATATTCTTCGGGGTCTGTACTGAGCAGATAATAATTAAAAACCATTTGTATTATCAGTTATTAAATGGAAAAGATTAAATTTATGTTTAGTAAACGTTGGTTAGTTTTTTTAAGATTAAGTTCTAGTTATGTAAAGTATATAAAGTATGTATTAGTTTGAGATTCCTACAAACCATTTTATGAGCCTAAGGGACTACGGACCTTACTTCTTGTCACACATGTTTACGCCAGTATGCGCGTCTTGCTTGTATGTGTGTCGCTTGCACGTTTCACACGTATTCGTGTGTGGTACATTGGTCTCAAACAAACTACAGGGGATTTATGCGTGTAATAGAGATGCGTGTCCGAGTTTACGATACACGCGTGACAGGGAAAATTCCCTTACCTTTCGGCTGCGTTAAATTTGTTTGGCATTGCAAATTTGTGCGTTAAGCGATTTTAGGCAAATGTTGTAGCATTTGCCTATAATCGCTAAAATTTGCAACAAAATTGTGTGGTCTTATAAGGTCAGACGCATACATTTCTTTTTCAGCGCTTAACGCTTACGCTTGCAGCGCTTAGCGATTAATGTTTGAACCAAAAGTTTTATGGCGCTCGGGTTTAAGCTGTGGGATATGTAAGTATGTTGGGAAATTAAGTATTTTTGTACGAATTTAAACGTCCTTTCTTGGATTAGCTACTTATACTTGTATTTATGTATGGCTATGATTATATATAATTTCATAGTATTTTTCTTTTTATTGTCTATTCCATCGTTTTGTGACTCCTTGTCATGTTCGATGTGGTCTGTATTATAAAAATATAGGAAAGTGTAGACTTTGAGTGTGGAAAGCATTTAATTTTGAACAAACAGTTACTCTATTCAACCTTTTTGGACCTTAAAAACCAAAATCTCATATTAACGCTTCAAACGTCAACATTTCTGGGAACAAAACACGCAGTTCAGCAAGATCTTTCTGCTCCAAGCGGTAATGACCAGAATTAAGCGGTTCGGAGCGGCTGTCGGCGGATTTATGGTCCCCGGGGCCGGCAACCGCCCATTACGATGATTTGAGCCCCATCCGTCAGTTATGAGGCACATGACTATATTACTTATATTATTATGATAATGTGTGTTTAAATTATGCATTGGGTTTTGTACATTTTTTTAAACTCAATTTTAGAGCGACCCGTTGGTGCAGTCTTACTGGAGGTATTGGGCGCAATTCGTGTGGAATTTTGCAATTTTTTATTAGAATTGCCTTAACATTTCAATAAACGAGTTTTTTTTTCTTTTAAATTGTATGTCTACATGTACTGTAGAGCCACTAATTCCAAACTAAAACGATTCTAATGATATGTCAAGTCGTTTCGGCTGTAGCGATTGTCAAAGAATTGGACATACATACAAACTAACGTATGTATGTACATAAAACTTTAAGCTCTTTCTGATGCAGTCGAGTAAAAACATCACCCTCCTTCTCACGCAGTCGGGTAAAAATACTACCCTCCCTCCGACACAGACGGGCAATAATATTACCCTCCCTCTGACATAGTCGGGCAAAAATATTACTCTCCTTCTAACTCAGTCGGGTGTAAAGGCGAACGATTACGGAAGCTATCTTTTATTGCTATGTAAAAACAAATCGTTAAAAACAAAAGAAATAAATGAGATATTATACAAACAAGAAAGGCAAACCCGTTGAGATTCTTGCCGGATCTTCTCAGTTGAGATCGCGTTCCGATACGGCGGTAGTGTAAGAAAATATTGTAACTGACAATTAGTAAGTGCCCCCGTAGGCCTATGCAAAATAAAGACATTTCATTTCATTTCATTTC
>DWNE01007217.1:0-12414 GCA_018249875.1 Cecropterus toxeus | reverse complement strand
AGCAGTGATAATTAAATTCTAATACGCACATAATTTTAGAAAAATCAGTGGTGCGTGCCTGGGATTGGAACCCCGGATCCTCGATTGTGAAGCCGAGTTTTAACCATTAGGCTATCACTGCTCTTATGTTGCCCTTTATGTTTAGTTGGAGTACCTTACCTTACCTTCTAGTAAATTTGGAGTCAACCTGATGGTAGACCAGGTGTTTCGGTCATTTCGTAAATACGTATATATATTTTTCCTTGTAATATAATTTAATCCAAATTAACAGCGACGTATATAATTCTCACTGGAAAATATAATTGTACTTATATTTTCCAGTGAGAATTCTAATCAAAATATATTTTAGACTATCAGAGGAATAATTTTAGTGTACATTTCTCTAAAGTCAAACATCACATCCAATTTGTTACTTCTGACAAATTAGTTTTTTGTTAAAGCGTAGTTGAAACGAGTCGTGAGTATATCAAATAGCACTCTCGAAAATGAAATGAGTTATGAACTTTGCTAACATATTATTCGGGAACCGTCCTGCATGTTGTACCGTTATCGCAGAGAAGTTTCACGTTTACATATTATTTAATAGATTAAAGAATTTGTAGCTTAAAATAATGCTACATATTTCGAACAAGTAATAAACCTTATTAAAATAAATGCTTCGTAGCTGATAATGGACGTAAGTACATATTTAATAGCTAATAATGTACCTTAGTAAAGAAATTGCCTTTGAACTTTTAACACTTAAAAGGAATCATTAGTAGTACACGGGAGCTCTTTAATATTTTTCAAGAAAAAAAAATGGGACCGTGAGCCTACTGATCAGTTGTAAAAACTTGAAATAGTTAATATTGATAGATCAATGTTGCTCTGTGTTTAAACAAACTTTGCGTTTAAGTATAAACACTTATCTTACACATATCTTTCCCAGAGCATACGTGAATCAACGGTACACTCAAGCGCCCGTTCGTTAAGGAACGCCAAACCGGTGAGACCAACTAGTGGTAAATCCAAATCCACTACTAAGGTAGGCATTAACTTCTGTAATAACGTTACTAACTGTGTGTTTTTTACTCTTTAACGCAAAAACTACGGATTCGATTCGCTTGAAATTTGGGACAGTAGTTTATGGCCTAAGTAGTAGTTTAGGCCAAGCCGGCGAAGTCACGGGAAAAGGCTCGTATTACATGAAAGCCTTTTATATCACATGCTGGTTTCTCTCGTAACTTATAAGGCAGAAATACTGGTTTCAGTGGGGAGGTGCCACCGTCACACTATTAAGTGAGTATGGTTGTCGGCTTACTTTTTAATGGACCAGAAAGATGATGGTTCATCAGGCGGACTGCATGTCTGCTTGCCACTTGAATAATTAAAAAAAAATGCGGGAGTCCCAGGACTTACTATCCTGTTCCAACAGCGTTTGATGTTTTCAAACATCTCATAGGGTTTAAATACCTCTTTTCAATGGAACTAAAACCAAGACTTGATAACTTAAACTGCATTTGTGGGTACGGGAAATACATTTGTGATGACTGACATAAACGATAACACCAGATAACTTTTCAAACTCAAATAACTTTTCAAATTCTTTTTACGACCCGCGTGGCTGAGTGGTTACCATACCGGTCTAACGCGCAGTGGGTCCCGGGTTCGATTCCCGGCCAGACAGAAATATGAATGATGAGTTTTCTGTTCTGGGTCTGGGTGTTTGTGTATTCGTGTTTGTATGTCAATGGCACCCACGACACAGGAGATAATCCTAGTGTGGGGCTGTGAGTGTATAAAGCGTGTTTTTTTTTCAAACATTTCCCTAGAGATTTTAGAACAATTTAATGGGCCAAGATAAAAAATGTTCGCAACAAATCGTCGTATCACTGGGCCCGTAGCGGCCATTACGTTAGACGGATGCTTATTTAACGTCACCATTCAAATTTAATGGCTCAAGCTATGCTAGTTTTATTCCACGGCAGTCGGTCTGCGGTTGACAATGGCCGCTGTAATTCTACTACTGGGACGTTCTAAATGACCTGCACATTTGTAGTCTGCTAGACTTTGTCCGTGGTTTTGTCCGCGTGGACGATTATACTAACATGATGGAGTTATAAAATTATTTTCGCTAAGTAATCGAGTGTAGTCAAAACAAAATGATATTTTTCAGGAAATAGTTTTTTTTTTTTATTTCTGTCTATAAAAAAGACTGGCTTAAAATCACATAAAATGTCTTAATACACTTTTTCTGTCATTCAGGGTACCTTTTATCCCAGATAAATCTTATCTTGCGTAGAAGACGAAATTCTATAGAACAAGAACATTAATTTGAACTTCACTTACTATATCGCTACGTTTATAGAATTAAATACAATTATTTATTTCCGAATTATTTTTATAACTACTACATTGTTCTAATTGCTATTATAATTAAATAAAGATACATTCAATAAGTTGGTAGATTGTCTATGATCTGAATATAGCATTATCATCGGGAGTCAACACAAAAGTATATAAATGTTATCTGTCTGCAAAACAGTACCTACTTATACAATCATTCTGCAAGAGCTTTTTTCAACTAAAGGAAAAAGACGAATATTTTGTATGCATATAGTAATGACTCCTTAATGAGTTTCCACAGTTTTCTAGACGAAGCGCTATAAAATTAATAGGAATTCTCCCTTTTGTTCTTTTGAGAGCTACCATTATAAATTAAAAGACAATACAGTGGAGTAAAGTATGAGAAAATCCTTGCAGCTGAAGGACTTCAAGCCGGCATTCCAAGAACCAAAGCACTACTCGATCCAGTAAGTGATTTTCTTTATGTGAACCAAGAAGTTAGACTTATTCTACTAAACTCGGCTCACTTTTATATGAGGCGACCATAACAGTCCTCGACTTCAGATAGAACCCCTGTTCTATATGAAGTTGCTTACGGCAGTAACCACTTACCATCAGATGGGCTGCTTGCTCGTTTGCTACTTCATATTTATATAAAAAAAAAACACTATTTTGAAATGTATAAGTAATTATTTATTAAAATCGTTGTTTTTTATCGGTTTGAAGTAGCAAATGTGCATGCAGTCCGCCTGATGCTAAGTAGCTACTGTCGCCCATTGAGATGTGAAAGCAACTTCATATAGCACAGGGGTTCTATCTGAAGTCGATAACAAAGTGACCGTTTGAGGAAAGGTCATAAACTGGTCTTAGTACGATTTATCTCACTCCCTATCATCCCTATAAACTCAGTATTGAGAATAAACTTTTTTACCCGACTGCGTCAGAAAGAGTGTAATTTTTCAAGCGTTTGTATGTATGTTCATATTATGTACGGGCTACAGCCCAAACGGCTTCACGGATTGTGACCTATGACATATCGTTAGAATAGTCTTAGTATGGAAAGTGACAAAGATTATGTATTTATTTAAAATGGCGCCTGCTAGTAAATAGACCATTCTAAATTACATATATTTTAATACTTTAACTTGACTATTTTCACTAAAACTTTCAATAAAGCGTTAAATTAAATGTATCATTATGAAAAAAAAAAACATTTTAGGCAGTTGGGTTTTTGTTTTATTTTTGTTTTATTTAGTTGGGTTTTGTTTTTGACGTTACTAGTTAAACGATATACGAATTTATTAGTAGAATAGAGCTCTGATGGACATTCATTAGAGGGCGCTTTTGTTGATTTTTTCCTAGCTCCACCGACAAAGCGCAGTTCTCAGTCTACCAACAAAAGCTCGCGACTAATTGACAGCTGATTGCACGCTGCACAGCTTCTGTTCGATTTCTATTACCGTTTCTATTTTGTGTTGTTATATTGTTACGTGTTTTTTTTTATTTCTTCGTATTTCTGTAAAGTCAAGTCTTTGAGTTACAGACAGTTGTTTAAATTTAGGTTAATGGTTAAAATGTATTACGCACATTATGTAGGTAGTACCTACTTACAATGATATTTTTGCTAGGTGGTAAAACCAGTGTAGTTCCGCCGGGTTGGTACCATCGCTACACCTATTTCTAATGTATAGCAGTTCTTGCGTTTCCGTGGAAGAGTCTGGTTACAAGTTCACTGATATTTATATGACAGGCGGCAGAACCAATGTAGTTCGACCGGGGAAGTACCACCACCACACCTATTTCTAGCGTGAAGCAGTTCTTGCGTTTCGGTGGAAGGGTGTGGTTGCCGGCTCACTTTTATATGAGGCGACCATCTCAGTCCTCGGGAGTAGCAACGCATCTGTGGTCGACTTCAGATAGAACTCCTGTTCTATATGAAGTTGCTTACATATGTCCATGGGCGGCAATAACCACTTACCATCAGGTGGGCTGCTTGCTCGTTTACTACTTCAATCTGATAAAAAAATACATACAAGTTAGCTATTGTCCCTAAAGAAATCTGTACTACAAATATTAACCTCTATTTAAACATCTTAAGAGTGGAATATAAAAATATCCGTTCTTAGTGGCTATTTACGTCATAAATTCAACTTGCTTATCAAATTTCATCGTTCTTTTTTATGTTTATTTTTTCTTTTCTTTCACCCGACTTTCAAAAGCTGCTAAAAAGTTGTGATCCTTCTAAACAGGGTTATTGCGCCACATGGTTGGCCTTTAACAGTGGCTCAGTGGAGCAGAGTCGACGAGGTCCGTAACTCCACTGAAACTATGAAAATTGAATCGCCCTCTAAGAAACCAGCTAAGGAAAAGGTTTGTTTAAGCTTTTTATTCCTTTTCTAGGGTTCCGAATCCAAATGATAAAAACGGAATCCTCGTGAACTGCGATAGCTAGACGGTTGAATTTTTCACGGATGTTGTAGAAATATACATTCTGTGAAAATTGCTGCTAAAACAACATACACGTGCCGCTACAACATAAAAACAAATAAAATGTATATGAAAGGGGGACTCCCACACAACAAACACATTTTTTTTTCTTTCTTGCTTGATATTTATCATGGCAACATTAGAAATATTTAATTATTAGTTTACTTTAAAAATAAACATTTAAGGGGTAAACGTGATTTTTTTGCCGTTTTTTCTATAAAAAACATTTACCGTACCGTATCTATATACGGTACGGTAATCGTACGGAATTGTAGCAGATGCCGTGTTACGATTCGATGGTAGTGTAAAAATAGTTTAACTGACTATACATTAAAACACTATACAGAATGAAGATATTTCATTTCATTTCAAATCTCAGCCTGGCTCAGCGAAAGAAAAAGAAAAACCATCCCCACCGCCGATGCGCCAGCCGCAGCCTGGAGACGCGTACGTTGAACTGGAGTGTTCTTTAACTGTAATGGGGGGTACCAACGCCAGGCGTGACGACGTAAGGGATATGGAGTTCGCTGCAGCCAGACGAGCGTGGGATGCCAAGGATCATGGAAGGAACGCAAGAGGAGCGCAAATTAGGTTTTATTTATTTATTGGTCACAAACATAATTTACAGAAATATAGAGTGAATAGAACATTAGTTAGAAAAGCTAAGTACATTAATTTGCAGATGAAGACTGCGTCCAAAAAGACAAAGGTAGAACAACAAAATGTAATAATATCTTGTGTCATAAAAAGTGATATAGATCAGGAAGCAATTTATGTTCATTATGAACGTTTCCAAATATTTGATTTTATTTGTCGAGTATGTAGTCAATGTCCTTTGAAAATAGTAGAATGTTTCAAGGTTTGTTCGTGGAGGAAAACCACCTAGGACGGCCTTATAAAATCAGCATTAAGTCTGTGAGTTTCTATTTTTAAGCGACAAAGATTTACACTTAAGTCCTCAAATGTAGTTTACCAGTTAGTATATCTACTGTGTGAAAGTATGTGGTTGTCAGTTCATTCATAAATGGTGGACTTGTGGTCGACTTCAGATAGAACCTCTGTTTTATATGAAGTTAGTTACTGTGTGCTTCTTGAGTTGTTTTAATAAAAATAGGTGTCAGATAATGCAATACACAAAGCCTATTGTATTTTTTGGAACAGAAAGGACTTTCGGGCGGAATTCCTCGAAGCTCTGCCTCCACCTCCATCAGAAAGTGAACGTACTCTAGCCGAGGTCAGAACTTTTGTTTATATCGTTTATTTTCGTTCGTGTGATTTAAATATTAAATGACTGCAATACAAATTAATAACAAAAATGATTATTTTCAGGAAATGAATTTAGGCGAAGAACTCGAAGGGGAAGAAAAAAGTTAGTATTCATAGTCATTTATTATTCATATCAACTATCTATCAGCATTTCAAGGTCCACTGCTGGACGGAGGCTACTCTGAAACGGCGCCACTCCAAGTGGTTCGGTGCCTTCGGAATCCCACAATTCCCCTCCATCTTCTTAAGGTCGTCGGTCTGTTGGGGGGGTAAAGTGAGCACTTTGCCTGAATGTTGTCGCCACTCGAGGACCTATTTTCCATCGGTTGTCGGCCATTATTCATACAATACAGATGAATAACTAACACTCACTAATAAAATCATTTTATACGGTTAACTTTGCCATATTCTACATTTTTAATCAATTTGGTTTGCAGAAGTGCCTGAGCCACAGCCACAACAAGGGCCCACGCCAGCCACGGAAAGCGGAAGTAACCTCATTATAGTCATAAAATATTCATTTACATTTAAGTTAGCTCGTGACCGTCAATTTCAATCGAAACTAAGTATATTTATTGCTACCGGCATGATTTAAGATATTATATGGTAACATTGCACTTTAAGAGTAAAAGGGATTTAATGAAATTGGCAATTTGTGGAATTTCTTAAAGGGCGCTATTTAGAAAGACGTAATATTTATGGTTGTCCTTGTCTTTGAAATTTACTCTATAAAAATGCACTTGATCATTTTGGACACGATAGACTAGTCTCAACAATTTGAGTCACTTCACCGTAATTTTGAGTTCGGTCTTTTTCGAACTCTAAGATATTTTGCCTTACAGTGCTCGAGATGTCGATAGAAAGCGAGGAAGAAGCGAGATACCTTGCAATGCCTGAACAGTTAAAGGACAAGTTTGTATCGCTGTACTTCGTGCCTTTCTGCACTAAAGAGAAGACTGAAGAAGACAGGTTACTATAATAGAAACTTTTAAAAGCAAATACAAAAGAACACAAAACATAATATAAAAGAACAGAAGCCTGGGTTCTTCGACATACCTTCCTGGTATAGGAGTAAACCCCAGTATATAAGTTTTATGCTAATAGAAAGTAGCGACCATGTATCGGCAAAATTGACAAATGCGAAAGTAATTGTAGTCAGAAGATGATATATGAAAACAATCAATTTACCTTAAGTTTTAAATATCCAAGTGTTTATAAGGCAATGGAACCAGAAGCAAACATAAAATTTATCAACAATACAAAATAAAATACGATAGCTGTCCTTTGATAAAAATTTATTCCATTTCCTCAAAATAATCAATGTTTACGTTTACGCCCATACGTTACAAAGTTAAGGTTTTGGTTTTAGGCTATACTGATGCAATGATATTCGAAACCGTAAGCAGTTTTAATGAACCTTAATAAACTCGTACAAAGTGCATCGCTCTTTTCCAGCATTCTTATCACACCAGAGATGGCCGAAGCATCCAGACGCCAACGAGAGATTCGAATCGAAGCGGCTCAAGAGCGTAAGAGGGAGCTGCAGGAGTATAATGTGAAGTTTGTGCTGGGCAGGCAGAAGAGGCGATGTCAACTGCTGGAGAAATTGTTTATTGGTATGTTTTAGACTTAAAATAAGATCAAGTGAATATCAATGAATCACGATAAGAGACTTTAGAGCGTGGAGAAGTAAGCCTATATTTGATTAAGAATATAGATTAACTAAATATAGATGGTCACCTAAAAACGCCTAAAAACTCTCTCACTTTGAGAGAAGACCCGTGCCCAGCAGTGGGACAATAATGGGTTGACGAGAGAGATGGTCACCTATTTCTAGCGTGATGTTCTCGCATTTCTATGTGGTTTTATGGAAACACAGGGTATATAACTATATACATATCCATGACTGAACTATTGTGAAATCATTTTATTTTAGAGAATGGCTTACAACATATAGGTATGGTAAAAAGAAGAAAAATCGACGATGGTAGTTGTCTACTATTACAAACCTAAATACTGTTTTTGTAGATTCCCAGTGGAGTGACGAATTAATGACAGTTTTAGAAGAAAGAGATGAAGCAATCGCCCGTGAAGCTCTGAATCGCACTCTCTCGGCAACTAAGAAGAAGCAAGAAGCAAAGAAGAAGTAATTAAAGCATGTAATAAAATAAGTTTGAAGTATTCCAAGTTTTGTTTCCTTTGTTTTTTTTTTTATTTTACCTGTATTTGGACATTTTCATGATTTTTTTGTCGCTTTCAAAAGTAAAGTTGGAATTTCGAGGATTTTGAAATTTAGAATTTAAACCTCTGCGAAGACCCATAGCCATATTTGGCAGGCATAAGTTATTATTACGTGAACTGTATGTACAATATAACATTTCCAACTGTAACAAATTAAAAAAAGAAATGAAAATGGCGATTGTCAATGAATATTATTTTTGTTTTCCTCCCTTCTCCCTACATTACGAATAATATGTATCCTGTGTTGTCTGCATAATTTAAAACTACCAATTTAAATGAACCTCGTATTCCACATTATTGAAAATTAACATTCAGTTTTCGTTCCATATCTCTTTCATTAAAGCTTTTCATATTGCATGTTAAATGTAAAAGCTTTTGTAAATATTTAAATAAAATAACCAGGATTTTCGTTTGGTGTAGCAATTAATTGATGCTGTCTGTTTTTAAATCTTAATGTAATAAATTCGTATTCTCATGGACCAGTCCTTAAACAATGGGATGAAACAAGAGTCGTTTTCGTAATTAGCATCTATAACTGTGTGTAGTGATGGCCAAAAATGAATTTCTGTAGCAATAGCACAAACATCCAGACCCAAAACAGAAATGTAAACTCATCATTCACATTTCTGTCTGGCCGAGGGTCGAACCCGAGACCTACTGCGCGTCAGACTCGTATGGTGACCGCTCTGCCACGCGGGTCGTCAAGCTTGCTTTGCTTGCTTGCGTGTGTTACCCCTATAATATAAAAAAACAAACAATACAAAAAAATAACAGAATGCTGAACATGCATATTACATTACAATGACGAATTCATAGCTCAAATAAGCAGCCATAATTTGTGTACGACCGCGTTAACGTTTACAGTATCTTTTAAACTGTCAATAAATGCAAACAAATTCGCGGTCTTTGCATGTTTGAACGTTATAGAACCACAAAACTCCGAGCTAAGCGTGTTTACCGAAATGGTAGCGCTTTCCAAAATGCTTAAACAAACAAGTGTTGCTTAGCTGGCTGTTTGTACACTGTTTTCCTATTTACCTTACTAACTTCACAGTTTTGCGGAAACTACGATATCTACGGTGTATTAGCGTAAGTAATGAGCTGTACCTTCCTGTTTATGCTTGTTTTTGATTAACCACTTAGATGGGTATTTAGTAATAATAATTATATACATCACTTATATATCTTGAGAAATATATGTATGCGATGAATACATAACCTCTTTTAAGGGTGAAATAAAAACCAAAATTTTAATTTTCATTAGTTAAACAGGTGGTAGAACCAGTATAGTTCGACCGGGGCAGTACCACAGCCACATCTATTTCTAGCGTGAAACAGTGCGTTTGAATGAAAGGTTGTGGTTGCCGGCTTACTGATATACGGCGACCGCCTTAGTCCTCGGGAGTAGCAACGCATCTGTGATTGAATTCAAATAGAACCCCTGTTTTATACGAATTACAGACGTACATGGGCGGCAGTAACCACTTACCATAAGATGGACTGTAAGCTCGTTTGCTACTTCAGTTTGATAAAAAGAAGTTATATTTTTAATTTCATTCCGCCATTATTTGTCTATGGGCGGCAGTGGCCATCAGTGGACACGCTCGTTTACTTCGTATGTGAGAGACTAGTAACATCGTTAAAAACATGAAACAAAAAAACCGACTGCTTAAAACGAAATTATTTTATTTCACTATTATATTAGTGTTTGTCTAAATAGTTAAGTAAAAGTATTATGATATATATTTTTAGATTGGTCTATTAAATGAAATGTGGTATTTCATTTAATACCCATATTGTCGTAATAGTAGAAAAAATCCCCCCCCCCCTCCCTTTTGCCCCTAGTTCCAGGCATCATTCTTAAAAAAAATATTATACTATAATACTATGTTACTATCCAAACTGAGACGATTCTAGTGATACGTCATACGTCACAATCCGTCGAGCTGTTTGGGCTGTAGCGAGTACCAAAGAATTTGAGATACATACAAACAAACATACATACATACGCTCGAAAACATTACCCTCCTTTTGATGCAGCCGGATAAAATTTATTTTTAATACACTTATGAATGTTTGTATTTACACAAGAGTAACCTAGACGTGTTTACATAAATCCTTAAACTTCAAACAAACATGATTAGCAAACCGTTCCATTTACATGCTAACTCAAACATTTAGCAACTAAATGCGACGAAATATGGAAATGATATAGACATTACCATATTTCGCTAACTCTAAGTAAATATACGTTTTATTGGCTTTATTTTATCATATGGCAGGCGGTAATGAGCATTGTTGTACCAATGCTGGGCACAGGTCTTCTCCTAGAATAGCAGAGTTTTAGGTCATAGTTCAGCCTTTGCCAGGTGGTAGAACCAATGTTGTTTAACCGGCGAAGTACCACCGCCACACCTATTTCTAGCGTGAAGCAGTTCTTGCGTTTCTATGGGAGGATGTGGTTGCCGGCTCACTTTTATATGAGGCGACCATCTTAATCCTCGGGAGTAACACGCATCTGTGATAGACTTCAGATAGAAACCCTGTTCTATACGAAGTTGCTTACAAACGTCCATGGGCGGCAGTAACCGCTTACCATCAGGTGGATTACTTGGTCGTTTGCTACTTAATATTTATAAAAAAACGCTGGTCAAGTGCGAATCGGTAGTTCAAACACCTTTGAGAATTCTTTTTAATAATTCAGGTGTGTAGAATTCATTTCGATGTTTTCCATCTCCGTAAAGCAATGATAAATAATTTGTAATACGCACATTTAAGAAATAAGTGACCTGGGATTTGAACGCGTTAATCTCAGAAACTACTGGTTCGAATGTAAAAATATTTTTTGTGTTAAATAGTAAATATATCGAGGGAAAATTTTGGCTATATAACATCATGCTATGTTTGTTAGTTTTTTTTAATATATTGTTCTCTAATAAAAGCGGGTGAAACTGCGTGGTACAGGTAGTATCTTATAATAATAATTATAATATTATTAAAACAATGAAAAATAAATATTTAAGACAAACACGAATCGCAAATTAATTTTCACTTGAAACCCGTAAAGCTAACAAGGTTCCGCCTCATCAGGTACAACAACGATAATTAATTCGCCCCACTTGTCATACGTTTGGTTACGGGTTTACATTCAGTAATTCCAATGAATAGGTATGTATAACTTGTGTCAATAAAGAGTGGAACCCTTCTCATACAATGTTAAAAAAACGGGGCAAGTGCGTGTCGGAATAAACGGCAAAAAAAATTGCCGCGTTTGTTGTATGGGAGACGTTAAAAGATTAAAGAAAATATTTATTTTATTCTGATTTAATTGTATTTGTTGTTTTTATCGCGGCAACAGAAACACATCATCTGTACAACTAGCTATCACTGTCCTGAGATATTGTTTGAGGAAAGACAGACGGACAGATGGACAGCTGAGTCTTAATAATAGTCCCGTTTTTCTAATCAATCACAGATGCGTTGTTACTCCCAAGGACTATGATGGTCGCGGCCAAATAGAGAGCCGATAACCACACCCTTCCAGCGATATGCAAGAACCGCTTCACACTAGGAATACATGTGGTGGACCTTCCCGGTCGAAGTACGCTTGTTTTACCACCAAAATAATCTTGAAAATAAAGAACACAAGCCTGTGTAACTGGAAGACTGATATCAAATCTTAGGCACGACCCATCTTTCAAGTTACCCTTAAATTTCCGATGGGATACCTATATCCAACAATATTACAGAAATTTCAGATATGGAGAACGTGATTTACGATTACATTATTTAATGAAACAAGTTAACAAGTTGAAACTATACTGCGGCTTGTATTGAGTTAGGTCAACATGCCTAGATACGTTTCCAGAATATTCAATTGACGTATTGACGTAATTACAGTAATTAAATCTCTGCATAATACAGTTACGGTTAGTTCTCGAAATATTAGTCGGTATTGGATTTCGTAGACGAAGAAATACGCCAGGTGATAGAACCAATGTTGTTCGACCGGGGAAGTACCACACCTATTTCTAGCGTGAAGCAGTTCTTGCGTGAGGTGGAAGGGTGTGGTTGCCGGCTTACTTTTATATGAGG
>DWNE01007216.1:0-12416 GCA_018249875.1 Cecropterus toxeus | reverse complement strand
GTCTGGCCGGGAATCGAACCCGGGACCCACTGCGCGTTAGATCGGTATGGTAACCGCTCGGCCACGCGGGTCGTCTAATATGTTATAATTATATTCTGTAAGCAAAATAAAGGCGGACAATGGTAAGATAACGCTTTCATTCTTTTACCAATTAATGTACTCATACATAAATATAATGGGTATAAACTACAACAAACAAAGAACGTTTGTACCAATGTTTGGTCCAAATCACAGTTACTCGTGTTTAAAATAAAGTGGCGTCTGTGGCGTTGGGAGAGCGAACTGATTGTTTCAATTTGCGACTATTCACGGCACACTAGAGATCGACCCCGCTTCATTGACCGAGACCTGGTTACGTCAATACACATAATATGGCAAATGAATGCCTAATTCTGATATCACCGTCAATTTACACGCAATAAACAATAATGGTCTTGAATTTGTTTATATAGAAGTGAGCATTGGCGTATACAAATCTATATTTAGTTTTCAATATATCCATTGCTATATTTATGCGAGATATTTGACTGTATTTCGATTTTTATTGTTGTACACTTATCTAAATATATGAACATTTCTAGCAAAAGAGCAAGTCCAACTGATAATAAGTGGCCACTACCACCTATAAACGTCTGTATTCAATACCGTATAAAATAAGGAAGTATTGGAAGTTGGCCACAAATGTGTTTCGACCTTTAAAGACTAAGTTGGAACGCCTAGGGTAAGTAGGTCTCCTTTACTATAACATTATTCAGTAGCAAAGATTGTGCCGTTTGCAGTAACGCAAGAAAAGCTAATTCGGTTAATTTCAAAATACTTTAAAGAATTACAGACAAACTCAGTGCAAACATATAGCATTCAACTCCTACAAAAGGCTTTAATTGCCGTAGTCTGAAAATAGGCATGAGTAAAGTTAAAAGTCATTCCACTTGAATCTCCAAGATTGAACTGAGGTGGGCGGAAAGTCATTATAGCACCTGAAGTATTAATCAACTTGATCTATCAATCAGCCTCTTGTTTAGATGACGATATTCTTATGACTATACTTTACAAAGTAGATGATTATTTATTTAACTTAGAGAATCATTATTGCACTTCTTTTCAGTAAAAAAATAAGAATCATGATTTTTCTGGTCTTCATTTGTTCGCTCCTGTCTACGACTTGCAATTGTAAAAGTAATAATTCATTTGATTTTTCACTTTTAAAGTTCAACCGCAATCGGATGAACGCGCTAACAAATACAATACGAGCACATATTTTTTAATATATAACTAAAGATTTTTAGTTTGGTGTGTCTTTTTATTGGACCACGAAATCCGCACTCTAAGTGTCTATATTTTTACCTACCGCAATGCAGCCCGTGCCTTTTATCTTTTTCATGTCTGCAAATTTAAATAAGATTTAAGAATCTATTTCGTATTCTATATCTATACGAACGTTCGGGATATACCTTATATTTTACTTTTATTTTTTTAAATAGTAACATGCCTTCCCACTCAAACCAAATCTTCAAATTATGGAAAACAACTGCTGGCTATCATAATATGTATATAACACAAAAATGCATAAGCAAAGTAGTGAATAGACCATTACAAAAAAAAAACAAATTTCGTTTGTAAAAAGACTGCCCTAACCTTTTCCTTTTTTAGGTTACGCTCAGACTCAGCCATAGCAAGGCAATAAATATATAAATAGACAATAAATAAACTAATTTACATAACTGTAAATATTAGGATATCCTAAATAACTGTATTATACCTTGTAAGAAGTTTTACTAAAAGGTATTACTCAAATTATAGTATTATTTACCTTTCCATATTATACAAATTATCCAATTTAACGGATCCTAAACAATCATTGTGTAATTTGATCAGGGAGGGTAACCATTTAATATACGTCCTCTACTAAAGGTATTTTCTCTCAGATTGTACTCTGATTGCTTATAGATTTCAATCTCCCGTTTGATTATTTGCTCTGATTCACAAAAATATGTCCAGAACATTAGCTCTCTATGACTGATGTTTCTCCTATTATACTTGTTAGTTTATGGATACAAATTTTGATTGATCTGTGTATTAATATTAGGAAAATTATATTTTTGCTAACTGAAACGTCTTCCTATTAGTATAAAACACAGTATCTTTTAGAAAAGAGGTTCAATAACCTTCTATGTATACCCATGTGTTGTAGAACCTACATAAAATTGCGAAGTTAAGGAAAAAATAAATATCTTTAAGTACTACTCGAAAATGAAGCCTATGAGTCATACATATATTTCTATACAAAGATGAGCAAAACTACATATTTTATTTATTAAATATAAAGAATAATAATTCAAAAACAAAATAAAATAACCGCGATATTCACAAATAAGGAAATAATTGCTATCCAGCAGCCGAGGATATTATGGGAATGCGAAATAATTAGCAAAAGCTAGTTATGTGTTATTATCACTTTAGCCGGTAAACAATTAGCAGCACACATGCTAATGGTTCTTACATACGAGGAAATATCGGAGAATCTCTAATAATTGTCGTCATGTAATGTTTTATACCCACATATTATCATTTGCATAAATATACGTACTTTTGTACTCGTCGGTACGGCTGTTATAACATGTTATAAAATTTGTGATAATTATTTATTTATGTAAGTAGAGAAACTTAAATAAATAAGTAATTATTTACGAAAGAGTCTCAGTACTAATTTTTTAGTCTTACCAAACGTTCAAAAAACACTTTAGTGTGTCCTATCCTTGATGTGATGACGTCAGAAACTTAGAAATTTGTCGGAAAGAGGTCACTCTTTTTTAATATAGTAAATTAAGTTTTAACGCCGAACGTCTATTCTAATTGCCTTATTACGTTATATCATAATTGTGCCATCTCTGCGTGATACATTTATGTATAACCACCGCATTAAATCTATTTAGTATAACAGTAGTCGCACGCAGTCGTCGCAAGTAAATTGACTCTGTATCAGTAACCGTAATCGAAACTATCGGATATCGCAAATTTAAATGCAGATTTCGTTTAAAAGTAATTGGACATGTATTGAAGACACTATGGCAGTGGTCCCAAATTTAGGTGTTTATCTAATAACTTTTGCCGCGTGTCCTTTCATTTTCGAAGTAGACCATCATCATGGTTTATTATAAACTGTATAACTAGAGGCAACAAGAAACTTAAGAACCTCTTATAATTTCCTAATTATAAGAGGCTTATGACAGATCCTTAAGTTTTCATTGTAAAAAAAATGCCATTCAAACTTTTTCAATTACATCTACTTGAGTTCTGAGTACTAAATAGACCTACTTATGTAAAATGTATGTTAATCTTTACTAATTTCACTTGGAAATAGATTAAAAATTTAGAAAACGTCGTTACTTAACACGAATGACCTGATTTTACATTTGCTCCAAGTGATAAATTAGCTCCGCCCTCATTTGGGCCCTCATTAAAAATTACATCACTTTAGCTATGATACTTAATAAGAACCAAACCTTTGCATATATGTACATACATATGTTGCTGATACCATAACAAACTCGTTTAAAATAATGTTGCAACATTTTCTAATTCCGGCGCTACCGCCTCGTTCGAGTGCAATATTTTTAAACATATCGACGTTCCTAATATTACATTAATAACATATTTCCTAAGCTTGTTTGGTGTTAAACATTGGCGGCTTGCCACGCTGAGCCATATTCCCGTAACACTGCCACGGCGCTAATTCCTGATTCCAGAACGACGCTTAATACATATACCGGAACCCAATTGTTTTGTACTATTTAAACTAAATCATCTTTGACCTACTACTTCGATCGTTTACTGTTTATCGATCGTGCCAATTAATATGCATGGGCGTTACGTACTTCATATCTTGAGAAGTAATTATTGATACGTCAAATTGTCAATGTCGACGTTAAACTTAAACCTAGTGTAAAATGACACCCAGTGTTTAGTTTAGTTCACGTGTATATTAAAAGTTAGATTATATACCCAACTGCGTCAGAAGCTGGGAATGTATGTATAAATGTATGTATATTTGTTTGTACGTATGTGCATTTCTTTGTCACGCGCCACTGCCTAAACAACTTAATGGATTGTGACGTATGATATATCATTAGAATCTCTCACTTTGCAGAGGCTATAAAATTAAAAAATGGCGCCTGCTATTAGGAGAAGGGGAGGAAGGACGACTTATTATTTTACGACAGTATGGGTATATTGTCATGTAGAAACCTATTAAGTAGACCATTCTAAAAATATTCTTATATTATAATAGATTTAATTGATTATTTGGACGAAAACTCATATTAAGCGTTAAATTACATAATTTTGAACAAAAAAAAAATCGGTTTAAGCAGTCGGGTTTTCTGTTTTCATATTTTTAACAATGTTACTAGGTATAGTGTTTAGTTATCGTAACACAGTTCGCGTGTACCGTTAATTAATGATGGCGAAGGTCATATCGATTTTACATAATTACAATGACAAGTATCATCAAAAACAATAGGCAGAATTCTCCTTCGATCAACTACTTTCGTTAGATCGCTACTGTTGAACGAGACAGCCGTGTACGTCGGCATTAATGTCCATGAATTATTCGTAAGCCACGAAGTTTGTACAAGTGTTACTATTTGCCTGTTCTCAAGAATTTCATCTTGAAGCATACATTATTAAGCAAAACAATACTTCGTAGTATAATACTTCCCGAAATATTTTAAGATCTTTATACCGTGCGCGACACAAAGATAAAAATGCATTATTGCACTGATAACTTTAAGGCAATGGCTTCATTGAAGAGTGTACTAGACCGTTATCTGTGGGATAAATCGCAATGAATCCTTTAAGAATTCTTGAAGCAGTGAAATCTGACATGAGTCTCACAACAATAAACGCAAATGTACGGGGAACATATGAATCATTATCGTAAGCCGTTCCATTTCTTGCACATTAATTCACAACCTGTACATCCACAAATAGACTTAATTTTACAATCTCCCATTTTAGTGCTTTATGCATTATTTATTTAAGTGGCCATCAGGGTTAAAAGTAGGAGACTAATGGATTTTCAAATTTTAACCCAGTTTAAGTCTTTTATTTGCAGGTGACCTAATTTCCAGAGTTATTCGAGTGTGTAATGGTTATAGGAATCACGGATCAGTTGTTCAAAGTGTACTCTACAGATCTGCCAGGTCGCTAAGCTATTATAGGTCCGTTATTACTAAGATATCCAATTTACCATTTCATTACATTTGCAAATCACCTTTTTATTATGAACGTGAAACATGAATATAAAGAAATAAAACTTATTAAATCTGATTTCGAAATCCAATGGATTACAAGCTGGAATAACATATTACCTTATCAATTCCATGAATGTACAACCATAAGTTAAAGTTTAAAAATTATTCATATTTAAATAAATTTCAACTGAGGCTATAATTTGCGATAAATGGCTATAATATAAAAAAATGTAACATTTGTAAATATTAATAAAAAGAAAAATCTAAACACGTCCAGCCATATTATTTCGTAGTAAGAAGTTTCGTATAAAACTGTGATACGTCGAATACCATTTGCCGATTCGTGCCAAACAGAAGCCACTACTAACCTGACTAGAACCGGAACACGATACACTGGGTACCGCATAATGATGGCGGTACTCGTTTCCTTCATCGCATTTATTTACAGTGCAGCGAGAACGCTCACGAGAGCTTAAACTTCGATTATGCAAACTGTAATTACTAGTTCGTTATGCACGCTTCGCGTAGGAAGACAAGACCTTGGAAACTCCATTGGGTATCTGTGCATCATAAAAGGTAATTAATGACTAATGCACAATGCCATTAAATCCTTTGACGACAATATCAGTGGTAATTTGAAAAAGACTTACATTAGAGTTATGTATACTTTATGTATCATTAATCAGTATTAATTATTAAACATCGAATTGACATAATAATAATATATAATAGCGTAGTTTTTTTTATTGTACCTGTTATGTGCTGTAATTATCATGAATAAACTTCTTTTTCCTTCTTTCCTTCTTTCTATAAACACAGCTTTGGACATTATTTTCCTGTTATAAATTAGTATATGGCAGAATGAGGAATACAGCGTATCGCCTCTTCACTGTTTGTTGTAGCAAATATTAACGTTATTTTATTAGTATTAAAAGAAAGTTACTTAAAATTTCGTTCTTTAGGTAATAGAAAATTGCCAAAGTTAAATGTTTTTTTTTTTTTTATAACACGCGAATGTTATAAAAGCGTAGTCCATGCGGATCGTTACAAACTACTGCTTTCGACAACCTGTATCCCCCTTCTTTAAAAAAACTGCGGCATGTTTGAGTATTAAACTTATTAAAGCTTATCAGAAAATTTTAGTTTTAACAGCCGCCGTAGAAACACAGTTTTATAACTAAATTCATGATTGTCACGTATATGTAAAATGTCAAGTGGTACAGAATATTTTAACAACAGTGGAGCAGTCGCTCTTAGTAAGAATGCCCATTCGTTAGTAATGAGACGTCCCTGATTTTTAAAAATATAGCAGTACCCAACGAGCGTATAGTCAACCTGAATTTGCTTGCAGATATATGATCTTGCAATACTAGCTAATGAATTCCATGACACGCCTGTGTTATAGACGTTGCTATTATTAGGCTCATTTTACATGATTTCATTGGGTTTAGACGCTCGAAAATTCCACATAGTGCATTATTGAACTATATTGTCGTAAGTAATTACGGTTGTTTTGGCCGACAATGTAGGTGTTAATTTAACCTTATGTCATCAACGTGCTAAGTAAGCTAAGTTGGACGCCTTGGATAAGAATTTCATTTCAAAACAGAATACTTCAAATTAGAACTTATCACACTGTGACCATAAAGAATGTTAATGTATAACAAATTACATTTTTGTACAAAGCCATCCCGAATCCTGAATAATGAACAAATTTTCAGTACATAGAAATATGTTTGCTGGTAATGAAGATATTAATATAAATATATTTGTATTCCACAATAAAGCAGCGTTAGCCGATTCTATGGGACACCGCTGACCTGCTTATTTAGATCACTTAAATCATAGCATAGAAAATTTCCGCTCCAAATTAACAATATAGCCAGTTAATGCATCGTTAAACTGGCACACAGTCGTAAAATGGGCCGTACAACAACCTGACGTAAGTGCCCGTAATACCCACGATTTACGTGACAGATATCCTTGATATATAAGGAATATTTTTCTTAAAGTATGCTACGCTACACCACATGTGTCCCGCAGATATAAGTTTTATTTAAGTGTCTACAGCATGACGTATAACTACTACCACGCTGTTGAATGTTTGAAAAAATCTGGTATATAAGGTAGAAATATATACTAATATAATAAAGCTAAAGAATTTGTTTGTTTGGTTGAACGGACTTATCCAGGAACTACTGGGTCGAATTAATAAAAAATGTTTAATAATAGTCTATTTATTGAGGAAGGCTATGTAACGTCACGGTATGTTTATTTCTTATTTTTCCTATGTAGGGTGTACCGCGGGGCACAGCTAGTTAAACATAATTACGGTGTTCCATGATCATGTTTTTATTATTTAATAGCTGTTGCCCGTTACGTACGCGCATATTACAATACAAATATTTAAACCCTTATTGTCAATTAAGGATAAAACAGTGAAAAAGCCTGTGTTGGTGCTATACGAGAAGACACTGCCGACGGTCTTTTGGGTTTTTTCCATCGGTATTCGATGTATCTTTATTTAGGATTCATGTGAAATATCGACCATATACAAAAGGTGTAAACTTTTGTTCGTTCTATATAAGTAAGTGTATCTGTACTAAGTGTACAAACATATTAAAAGAAACATCGTATATTAAGCCAAGTCTAACAATGTTGACCTAAAACGTAAACACGAAAGCAATGTTGTTTATTACTCTACTGTTTGACATATCACGTAATCGAAATAACAATGTCACTTATTTACGGATACGCCCTAACGGAACTACTGACACAAGGAAAATAATATAACAAATAATTTTATTACTGTAGTCACTAAAATTGTTGCTACATTGTACGCTTTATCCAGGTCGTAGAACCAATGTAGTTCGAAAGGGGAAGTACCACCGCTTCACCTATTTCTAGCGTCAAGCAGTTCGCGCGTTTCGGTGGAAGGGTGTGGTTGCCGGCTCACTTTTATACGAGGCGACCATCTCAGTCTTTAGAAGTAGCAATGCATCTGTGGTCGACTTCCCATAGAACCCCTGTTCTATATGAAGTTGCTTACAAATATCCATGGGCGGCAGTAACAACTTACCATCAGGTGGGCTGCTTGCTCGTTTGCTACTTCATATTAATAAAAAAAAATACGCGGTAAAACTAGCTCCTATGATGATGATAGATGATCAATAAATTACTTATCTTAAAGAATACGATAATAAGTTACGCAGTCCATTTTCTACCTTATAAAATACACTGAAGGCTTTTTCAAATAAATACTATATTTTCTGTATATATGTATTCTGTATACGACTGAAATAGCAAACGAGCTTACAGACCACTTGATGGACATATGTAATCAACTTTATATAAAACAGGGATACTGTTTGAAGTCAAATACAGATGGTCGTCACACAAGAAGCAAACACGCCTCTCAAGCGCAACAAACTCAAACGCAAGAACTGCTTCATGTTAGAAAGTACTACTGGTAAGGGGCAGTGGTACCTCCCTGGTCGAATAATATCCGTTCTGCCGCTTTGCATCGTTGGTGGACAAGATAATATATTACTAAATGAACTTAATTTAGTTCCTTTATGTTTTACTAGCAGACCCGTGCCCACTTCTTTGGACATTAAAAAAATTGGTGTATCTTTTTGCATTCATTATTTCTACCCATAAAGCCACATACTAAGTTATATAGAGCTTGCTTCCAAATTGGCGAACTTTCATACCCTTATTTAAACCCCTTAGGAGTTGAATTTCTAAAACTCCTTTCTTATCGCTCACCTACACCATGAAAGGTATCCTTGTACCAAACGTTAGGGTTCAAGGTAAGTAGGTACAGTAGTTTCGGTTGTGCATTGATATATAAGCCAGTGAGTCGGAATTACCTTTTATATAAATAGATACAGACAATCAAACATGTACTGTTCGTTGGTCGCTCAACCAACGAGATGGTCCCCCCGATCGGCAGTGGCTTAAGTATCTGTTTAGTAACTTAAACGACAAGATGGTAGCTTTAGTATGACTTAGGCGATAATAGCCAACATATATAATAAAACGAAAATATAAGCTAAGATCTCAGTCAAATTTATGTTTGAATCGGAAAAGGAAATACATAAATTTATGATATTATGCATTGTGGGAAGCTTATTCTGTGACGCAAGAATATAACGCGTGTTAGTATCACTTTCATTACAAATAATATGATCCGTGGTTACAAAACAACCACATAACACACTAATTATAGTTTTGAAACAGAATTGAGTGTTGTTAAGGAAAAATCTGCAATTGCTATACGTAATCGCTAAACATCCGGTATCCTATAAGTAAATTAGTCAAATAAAACTTAAATGGCAATAACTGGAATAACAGAATAGTTTGGGAATCCCTGTTTTATTTCATACCAAAACTTTATATTTTGCAAATCTATACTTCTATACTTACTAACATTATAAAGCTGAAGAATTTGTTTGTATAATCGTAATATTGCGCATGGGCTTTAGGTGGGCAAGGATCTCTCACTATAACTGGGGAAGTGAAGTGGAAGAACATACTGGAGGATGACCAACCGGTATCGGACGAGTATGCAGTCTACATGATGGAAAGTGGTTACTGCCACCCATGGACACCTGTAAGCAACTTCATATAGAACAGGGGTTCTATCTGAAGTAGATTAAGATGGTCGCCTCATAATTATATAAGTAAGCCGGCAACCACACCCTTCCACCAAAACGCACGAATTGCTTCACGCTAGAAATAGGTGTGGCGGTGGTACTTCCCCGGTCGAACTAGATTGGTTCTACCACCTGGAAAAAGTCCCTTTCAGATTAGTAATAACATCCGACAATTCTATCGACTGCTATCCAGTAACAGGTAGTAGAACCAGTGTATTTTCATCGGGAAGGTACCACCGCTATATTTATTTCTGTCGTAAAGCAGTTCTTGCGCTTCATTGGAAGGGTGTGAATGCCGAATTTGAGGCGAACATCCTAGTCCTCGGGAGTAGCAATCCATCTGTGATCGACTTCAGATAGAACACCTGTTCTGTATGAAGTTTATTTCAGATGCCCATGGCAGTGACCACATACCATCAGATGGACATGCTCGTTTGCTACTTCAGTCTGATTAAAAAAACAGTTGGGACCGATGGCACATCGAGGTCTCTCCAAAGTGCGGCAGCAGCATGTATGTAATTTATCCACTAGTGGTAATGGTAACCTTTTCAAATACCGACGAAGTTGCTTAACTATGTAGGTCGGTTCAGATATACACTAACCACAGAGCTATAAGGGCATCAAATAAAACGCCTATCTACGATTTGGAAGGACGATTGTTAGCCCTGACCTGTGACCCACATAAAGATCGTTACTCTACACAATAATGTCACGCCTCTTTATAATATTCATGGCGGCATATAATCAGTAATCACCGTTCAGCCGTAATTGATTTTTATACATGAATGTCTTCCGTAATTAGCAACCGACGTTGTCATGATATTTTGAGTATACGAAGTTTTTAGTATACGAAGCGACGGTATTTCGATTTTTAGATTTTTACACGACTGAGTCAGAAGGGGGTGATGTTTTTGGTGTATGTTATGTATGTCCATTTCTTCGCAGTTTACAGAGTGGCGTAGGTTATATAATTTAAAATGGTCTTTAAATAGGGTACAAGAGGTGGACGCATGGGACGACTTTTTAATACATAATATATTGTCACGATATGATGAATATGATAATATGATAGGTATCAAATGAAACCTGGTAAATAGACCATTCCAAAAACATAACAGTAATAAACTCTTACTGTTGTTACTATTTTCACAGAAACTTATAAAAAACCTTAAATGAAATTTATTATTATAAAAACAGAAATAGACAACTTAAAAACAACAAACTGAAACTGTTTTTTAACAGATTGGCTGTGTATAGTCGTTTACAACTTCAATGTTTTTATCATTATGCTCGAATAGTAGCTATGAGCTAATATATTTTTTTAAATCTAATGCAATGAGGTCGCAGGTTTACGTGCGCTTTGCTTACGTGTTAACCTTCGTTTCCTTAAACAGAACCAAAAAAAGTTGAGCGTGATGTATTCAAAGTACCTATAACACACATTCTAATATTATTTATACTAATCTGTTATAAGATATTATAGACTTATCGTACCTTATATAAAATAGAGTATTACTGTAGACTACTGGAGCAGCATGGTATCGTAAATTAAATGGTAAGCTTCCAGTTGAAATGTGTTACGTCAAGAGGAATGCAAAATTGAACTTAATTCACCTGGCTGATTTTAAGTTTTCTTAAAATAAAGGCTAGACTTCATTCATGTTATCTTTACCCTAGCCGAGTAACTTATCTAAATGAAAATTCAAACAAGGGTTCAGTTTCCATTATCTCTCAAGTCCTAAGTTTCTAACCTTATTTATCCAATCCTATTAAACAAACAAAATTAAATAGTATTGATAAATTTTAATTTGATTCTTAACGTTCGTAGAACTTATGTTCAACGACAGAAACGCGAGAAGAATTCCTCTTTTTGGAAATAGATATAAGTTGGCAAGATTCAAGTTTTTCCTCACCCGAATTTAGGCATAATATTCATAATCAGTTAAAATATATCATGCTCAAGGGTAGTACTAAGAATCACTTTCGACATATGATTTATCAACTACGTATTTATATGAATCAAAGGTGGATATATTGACCGAGTACCGGCCACACACACACCTGCCTACTCCATTATTTCTATCCAATTTTCGTGTCATTGATATTTGTCTTACGGCTGCCTTGGGTTCATGTAAACATCATTAATATCAGTCTTTCCAGTACCTTATCTATTTTGCAAAGCAATTTGGTTCTTCGTGTCTACTTCTTCGAAATCAAAGATAAGCCTGTCAATCTTATCCATACTTTGTATTATATCAATAAAGACTATAAATTGGTCTGATTACGTTCACTCGCAAGTAATTTATAGATGTATTTTTATTATTAAACTAGCTGAGCCCGCGGTTTCACCCGCGTTTAAAAAAAATGTAATGTGACATAGATATAATTGAACGTTTTTCGATTCAAACAACGACTCCACAATCCAATTGGATACTTACTTTATACTTGATATTGATATACCTTATTTTTTCATGCCGTACTATGTTAAAACAAAAGCCAAATTATC